>VZTY01006708.1:152654-207840 GCA_013400935.1 Turnix velox | reverse complement strand
CCCTCCCCTGCCATCTGGGTTTCCACAATTAGAGACAGGATTTATCTCAACTAACCTTCGCTGTCTGAAAGGTGAATGGCCTAAAATAATCACCTGGGGTCTCTCTGCAGTCAGTAGAGGAAAAACAACAACTCCAAATAGTGATTTGTCCCAACTTAAGCCAGATGTCTGACATAGACAGGACATATCAGTCTCTCAGGGTGCTGATTTCTCTGCACTGAGTATTAAGTCTGGCTGCTTAGCTTAGAAGAACCTGACTTTTAGACAACTAAAGGCAGGTAAAATAAATCCTGTCCTTACCATCTTATAATAATATCGCATGCTGTTTTTATACATCAAAGTAATGAACTGAAAAGTACCACTTACATAGGGACTATTCTAAGAGGGAAATATAGCATTTGGTAATAGAGAAAATTGAACAGTAAATGCCGAGATTTGGAATTAAATTGCAAGATTAATTATCAGTGACTCTAAGACTGCTTGTTTGGCTGGGCAATACAATTATATAGCTGCAGATTAATGCAGTTAAATACTTTACACCTGGAAACATACTTGCTTTTTGTCAGCTTACAGAAAATTCCCATTTTCCATTTCTGTGCACTTGTCCAATTAGATATATAATGATAGTAACATACAGTATAAATTTTGCACATAGATTCTCATTAAAGAAACATCTTAACAATATATTTTAAAGATATAGCACACATACTATGTAAAAGTAATATTTTCCCAAGGCAGTTTGAGGTTAGGTCACATGTAAAAATAAAGTAATTATGCTTTTTCATAGTGGAAAGGACATGGTCAAACAAGAATTAATAAGAAAAATTATTTCTCTTAAAAACTGCTCTGTGTCTCTGAGAAACAGCTTCTGAGGTACTGTAATAATAAATTACTGTTCAGAGCAGTATCTGTTTCATAAAAGGCCTTCTAAATGTACAATACATGAATTAGATTCCCACACATATTATGCTGTGAAAATATCATCAAGTTGCAAACTTACATACTCAAAAACTAGTATTCCAAAAAGTAACTGATCAATGAGGATTCAGCCCCCTTGTGGGGACTCAGAAAGCTAATATCTCTTTTGGTGTTTGGCTAAAAATAAAGTCTTCATTGGAAAATTAACTCTGACCCTTTCCTTCCAAAGTGACTGTCATGGGGATTTTTGCATCAGTTCAGAAAAGTCAGTTTTAAAAAGAGCTTCTACACCATTTTATAAATCTACATATTCTATTTCACTGATTACTGTTCACTGACTACAGGAAAGTCCTGGGCTGGCCACCACATATATATAAAACCAGATATATTCCATGAAATAAACTGTACCTTCTCTCCTGTCACTAATGATACTGTGATGTGGTTGCTTGATGCACTAATGGTTGCAAAGAATTAAGTCACTCCAGTGAGCTGGGAGTTTTATAAATCTGAAGATGTTTCCAGTGCTGAGTGCCAGCTTGAGGAGGATTTACAAATTCTGCCAAATCCTTGGGCATATATGGTTGTCCATTCACAACTAAAACCTTCTTGAACAGCTACTGGCAGCAGCTTCCTTTCTGTAAAGCATAAAAATCAAATGAACAAACAGATGGGGTAAGTTTCTGTTTAATCAAGCATTTTACATTTTTTAAATAAGTTACCCTCTTGTTGCTTCTAGCAGAGTAAATGCTCCCTTGGCCTCTTTGTCCCTAGTGTGACACTGAATTCAAAAAACAAATAATTATTAAGTGGATGAATAGAAAACTTCCAAATATTATTGTAACAAGTGGTTGCACCACTAAGACCAAATGTTCTTTCAGGAATAACTTCAGGTAAATCTGTCTTATCATAAGAGATTTACCTTTCAATCCATTGCCTGATATTACAGAGAAAATATTCTCACTACTGGTGCCTTAATTTTTAAGGCATGACAAAGTGGTGAAATATACATGGCTAGTATCTGAATCAGCCCTGGAATGTGACAGCTACTCCTGTTTTATCTCTATAGGTATGTGCTTCAGGGCCATTGGCTTCAATAAGGGCTGAGAACAAGTGGGCAGTTCTTATTGAAGTCCATGGCTCTGAAGCACACATCTATCTGCATATTCGGTGAATCAGTGCCTCCCAGGTACCCAGTCCTGCCACAGAGGTGCTGAATATTTCACCTCCTGTAAACTTAAGTTAGAGCAGAGTAGTATTTTATTTCTTGAGAACTTGTTAAACTCCTATGAATTGTATCTCTGTCATCTCCTGAAACTATGATTCCTCCAGGATTCTGCCAGTTTGTGGCAACTGAATTTAGACCACACATGTGCATTTGTGGTAGCATGATCTGTAAAATATGGCATGCAATGAAACCATCAAGAATAGAAAGCCTTCAGAGAACTTCTGCATGCTCATGTGTGTACAGACACTTACTTAGTGTGTATGTATGCATGGGTGTACACATTTTTATGCATATCTATGTTTAGTGTTCTGTAGCACCTGCCGTGCTGGGCTGTTTTGATTAGTATCTGGTTTTCATGAGCCCTGAATTTATTGAAAAGAGCTGTTAAAGAAGAAAGCTGGAAAAACAGTTGTGAGAATCCTACCAGCAGAAATTACCTTGTCTCGCTTAAGGATATAATGGCCACAGGGAGCATTATTTTATAATTATTTCAGACAAATGTTAATGTTTAAAAGCTGTATTTTAATGGAAATGTTTGATCCTGGTGAAGCACAGAAATTGGATGTGGCTTTTAAGTGGCCTTGCTCATACAACTCACATATAGACAGTAGACAGGCAGTATAATCCCCTCTGGGCCTTCAGGTACAAAACAAATCATTATAGGTTTCCCATGTATGCCAAGGTTAAATAAACACCTGTAATTCTCAGTAATGTCAGCTCCTCCTCACATTGCATTAGTGGCAGCTTTCCTTAAGGATTTGACTAAGCATATGTCTACTCAACAAAATGAAGACAAGATTTCAGAACAGATTGCCTTTATCCTACTTGATACAGGTAAAGATAATAGCAACGACATGTTGACACAGGCTAGAAAAACTCATATATGCCCACCAAAGGCCCCATGTAAATATTCAGTATCCCACTCCTCAGACACAGATAGGATGCTGATCAGCAATGAGTGCTGACAGTTAGCATTCACTCAGTTTAGAAAACAGCAACAATCTAGTGAGTCCTGCATTGTAGGACTAAAAAGTTAGTGACCAAATATGGGTTGTGTGATTCAGCAGCTTTGAGACTGCTTTCTGTTTGTTCCTTGTGTTGGCCCTGCAATCCCTTCATCCTTTCTTTTGACCTGCCTGGCAGATTACAAACTTTCTAGGGCAGTGGCTGATTCTAAGGTGCAGTGGCATGCTCACTTTGCAGCCATCTTTAACAGGTGAAAATTCTAACTTCATTTATCAGTGAATAGATAAATTATTGACAATACGGCCTGTAAGCCTTTCCTTCTGTACAAACCTTTCCATTTTACAAACTGCTGATATCATCTTATCTGGTTTCGTTGTTTTCTTTAAGAAATGCAATACCTGAGGACCCTGTGATCACCTCCCAAACACACTACAACAGGCTGACTAAAGAGGCAAAAAAATTAACAGCAAGACCGGTCTGGACTGACTCTTCACCTATTCAAATCAACAGTGAACTTTCTGTTCATTTCCTGAGATCATCACCCTAGAAGCACTGCCTCCATCTTTCTATTCAATACTTTGCCCATGTATCTTCTATCCCCTAGAGTAATTTGTAATATCTAGAGTGAAATATCCAGTAAACTTAGCTGTTTCAAGGCAGGCAGAAGATATTTGAGCATGAATAATGTTTTTTTGCATAATATTTATGAAATATTTTTACACTAAATATTGTTCACTTAACATTTTCTGCCTTTTTTTGTTTTGTTCTGGGTTGTTATTTTTTTTTTCCTAATAGAAAATTATTTGGGGAATGGCACTTATGAGCTCTACTGCACAAGTTAAGAACAAAACTTCAGTTCCTTGCAGTGCTCATCACATTAAGCTCCTGATGGGTATAGGTAGCATCAACAGACATCAGCAGTGTACAAAGGAGCTAACATTCTACAAAGAGTCATGACACAACTATTGTGCCAGGTATTTATTTCAGACAAACAGATAAAGCTCCAGTGACTTCATTAAAGTAATAACCATTTACATCACCTAAAGGTATGGTCCCCTGAGAGACTGACCTATTTATTATCCAATGGTGTATTTCAGTCTCTCTCTATCTCGCTTGCTTTAGCCTGCAAAAATGAGCCTGCACAGTTTATCTCCTTTTTATTTACCTTGGTTCTGGTACTGTTGCCTAATTTAATGATCGAGTTGTTGAATTTTCCTGATTGGGCTGTATCTTCCCCTGATTTAGTGACGCCCTTCTTGAGTGCAGTTGTTGCACACTTTGCTGATTGAGATGCATAATTTAATTTAATAAATGGAGAGAGTTTACTATCATTTTTGCATATTTTATTATTAGGGAAGATTCATATTTTTCAGTGCTGGTTTATTCATTCCCCTTATTTATTTATTTTTGGCAAAGCCAGCTGCACAGGCAATGCTTGCTTGTTCAGCTGCAAAAACTCCGCTGACCAAGCTGTACAATTCAGACATTGAACTTTTGAATCTTTTCCTTATTAAGGTGCATATTCTAGCAGCAGAAATTCCAGATGCCTATTGCTTCAGCAGCCTGGGCTTATGTGCTAAGCTGTCGACAAATCTGTTGGGGATATCATTTGTTTTAAGACCACTAAAGCACATTTTCTATAGTTTCAGCTATGGTTTTAGATTCTTTGATAAAGCAAATAAAGATGCAATCAGTTTCTTTGTAAATCTCCCTATTTTGCATATAGTAAGTGGCACAAGCTTTCCATAACCAGCAGCTTCAATCTTTGGAGAAGCATTTATCCCACTATTTGAAAGAAAACCTAAGCATTTTGCTATCTTAGATTCTGAAGACACAGCAGGTTGGAAATACTGTAATTCCTGTTCAGTTTATTTTGCATAATATATTGGGGGAAAAACAAGCTTGAAACTGGACTGGCAACTGCAGAATGTAATAGCTATATAAACAGTGATAATAGTCGGCTCAATCAGCAAAGAATGCAGCGTGATTATGTATAAAATTTCATCCACTAAAGTTCACAGCGTGATCAGGAAAGGAGGCAGCCAATCAACAGAGCATAGAGCTCTGCTGGGAATGAATATGTTTTGAAAACTCAGCTACCCAGAATATTCAATGGGATCAGCAAAGTTCTAAAAGGGCATTTGAAGATAATAATGGATAAGGCATTATTACTGAGTAGAATGACAACCCTTTAGAATGTTCTGTTTCCAGTAGTGTGTTCAAAAGAATTTAAGTATTACATTCCTGGAAACAGGAGTTAATGTTGTGCATGTCATTCATGGTGAATGCCCTTGGCAGGACTGATATAAAAATCTGTTACTGTTACATGCTAAAGAACTCACTTCATTACATCCCTACTGTGTTTTTGCTCTGTTCATATTTGCAAAGGCTACCTTTTTGACCAGCACCCTGAGAACCAAGTGAAAAACTAAAAAAAGAGTATACGAGACCTAAATTTTACTCTGTGAAGCAACAACAAGTTCATTGCCCTTGAAGAAAGGGCAGTCAGAAAAATTGCTAGCAGTTATCTGTATGTTACACAAGGTACATCAGTCCCACTGAAAGCTCAAAGCCTTGACTGCCTCAGAAAGCTCATTCTTCACAACATCAATATTTCTATCTATGCCTTTCTCACCTCTAGAGTATGTAGACTGATCATCATGCGTGCCCAGATGATCTGTAACCACCAACCAGGAATTCAGCACACACAGATATCCTAAGAAATGGAGACTAAAGAAACAATTTGCTGACTACTGTAATCATGGCTTTAGGATATTACAGGATTTAAAATCTTAGAATCATAGAATCACAGAGTTGGAGGGGACATCTTCTACTAGACCAGGTTGCCCAGAGCCTCATCAACCCTAGCCTTGAATGTCTTCATGGATGGGGCCTCCACCACCTGTCTAGGAAACCTGTTCCGGTGTCTCACCACCCTCACAGTGAATAATTTCTTTCCAACATCTGATTTAAACTTGCCCTGCTCTAGTTTGTAACCATTGCTCTTTGTCCTATCACTTCATGCCCTCACAAACAGTCCCTCCCCAACTTTCCTGTAGACCTTTCAGGTACTGGGAGACTGTTATGAATTCTCCCTAGAGCCTTCCCTTTACCAGGCTGAACAGCCCCAACTCTCTTAGACTGTCTTCATAGGGGATGTACTCCAGCCCACTGATCATCCTTGTGGCCCTTCTCTGGACCTTCTCCAACAGGTCCATGTCCTTCTTGTGCTGAGTGCTCCAGAATTGCTCACAGTAGTCCAGACAGGGGAGTAAAGGGGCAGAATCACCTCTTTTGATGTGCTGCTGGACACAGTTCTTCTGATGCAGCCCAGGATATGGTTGACCTTCTGTGCTGCAAGCACACACCTTTTGTTTCTGTCCAGCTTTTCATTTATCAACCCCTTTTGCACAGAGCTGCTCTCTATCACGTCATGTCCAGATCAGTATTGTAACAAGGATTGACTAAACCCAAGTGCAGAACCCTGCATTTGTCCCTTTTGGATTTCATTAGGTTTGCACAGGGCCACCCCCCAGCCTGTCCAGGTCCCTCTAGACAACATCCCATCCCTCTGGCTCATTGACTGCACTATTTCAGCCAGTATCATCCACAGACTTGCTGTTACCAGTGCACTCGACTCCACTGCCTATATCATCTAGGGAGATATTAAACTCATTCATTTATGGGCTTCTAAAACTCTTAACATTTTATCTTAGTCTTTTTAATGTAAAAAAGGAGTACTTGAAGAATGTTTCTGGGTATTACTGGGACAATGCCCAGCAGTGCCATCAGGTTTTAATTTGTAGGAAAAACTTCACACCCTCTAGATGCGTACTTGTATGCATGATATAAATTGAAGTGCCCAGCTTCCTCTCTGTGGCTCAACAAAGCTGATGACATTGAAGTGCTGTTGTCTGAAGCAATACATCATCTGAGTTTAGAAAGGTACCACAGCAAAAAATTCAACTTTCACTTTTTGATGACAAAATTATTCAGACTGGAGATAAAACATGCCCAGCAGCTAAATTTAAAGCAGCTAACCTCCTGGTACATGTTGACACCAACAGGGCCTACTGTCTTACAGATAAAGCTGAAAAAGCACTTCTGGATTGGCTCTGACTCTTGCAAAGCAGTGAACACAGCCACAGAGCCACTGCATGGAGTGGGATGATAGCTGAGGATGCATTCACGTGATTAAGCAGCATGATGCAACTTAAGTAGATATGCAGAATCCTCTGCTGGTGAGGGCCTGGTATCTACACTATACACATTCCAGGGTGGGGGTTGCTGGTTTTTTTTAGTTTTAATTCAGACTACTTCTAGGCTGATTTCATAGATACAAGCTATAGGATCACATAAGCTCTTCTCTTGGAGTTCTTCACTGGCACCAGTTCTGTCTAAAAGGACCCCACTGATGAACCAAAAACCACTTTGTGATGTGAATCATTGGGCAATAGTTGAGAAAGATCCAGAAGACCACTTCAGAAATATACTGCTGATCCAATCTAAATTGACAGAGTAGAGATATCCTGAGCCATGCCAAGTCCTTTGGCTTTTTAGCCAAAGAATGGTACAGGCTCTCTTTCTAGAACGGAGGAATTGTAGAATGTAGAAGAAGAACATTTTTAAAAATTAAGAGAAAAGCAAGACTTTAAAAAAAGAATTGTCCAGGCATGATATATTCAAACAGTTAGTACAGGCTAGGATTTGTGTGGCTGAAAGGGATCTCAGGGTCCCAGTGCTGAACATGAATTCCAGCAACAAGTATAAAATCAATTCTGGGGCCATTATTAGAAGATGTGATCATCATGTGTCTGCTCAATGCTTTTCACTCTGGATCTGGAGTACTGTGTTTAATTCTGGACTCCTCAGTTCAAAACAGATGCAGACAGACTGGACAAAAGAGGTGCATGAAGGAGTTCAAAAAGTCTGCCTTGTGAGTGAAAACTGAAAGAGTGAAGTCTTCACCCTGGAGAAGTCTCAGGGGAGACATCTTCTTACTTAAAAGGGCAACTACACAGAAGTTCTTTCTTGACAAAGAGCCATATGGAAGTTGTCATATGGAGAAGACCCATTCGGGAACAAGTTGCACTAGGTGTAGATTTGTCTTGATATAACAAAGAAGATTTTTTACAATTACAACAATCAACAGATCAACCTCCTTAGGTAGGACTCCTCAGTTCCTCAGGGAACTGGTGGAGAACCATCACTGAAGGTTTTCAGGATTCAATTGGCTGAGGTTCTAGATATTTTCACCCATGTTTCCTTTTCTACTTAAGTTGTAATTGAATGATACATCAAGCTCCCTTCCATCACAGGCTGTTCTATGATTCCATTAATCTATTATTTAATACTTCTGTGTAATGTATGCATTACATATATATATCTACATGAGGGAATATGAAAAACTCTACCTTTCCTTCACAACCATTTCCATAGCTAGACTCAAGTTACTCCCAAACTGATTCCAAAAACATGTGGCTCTCATGCAGGCAGCAGAAAAATCCAACACTTGCTGTAGTAATAGGCTGTTATGCATCGCAGCATATTAAACCCAAGGCAAGACTTGCTGGCTAAAATTCCATGACCAGCACTATGCAAGAGGTCAGTGCATAATCATAATCATAATGTTCCCTTCCGGCCTTCAAATCTATTAATCTAAGGATTTTGTTCTACTTGAGCATTAGGTGGAACTTGCTACAGCAAATACTGAATTCAATTCATTTGAGTCACACAGAGTAGTTGTTTTTAAGATTGTAATTAGAAGGATTTTGCATGTGGTATCATATGAGTTCATGTACCAAAGCAAGGACCACAGAAATCTTTTACATTTCGCTTGCATCAGCCTACTTTCCTAAGTCTCTGGCAGAACTCAGTTACTTCAAAAACCTGTTTAGAAGAAAACAACAAAGCTTGTTAAACCATATAAATGTAGTTGGAGCCTCTTAGGTTGAATTTTTGTGATTCAGGATCGTTAATAAAATTTAAGACACTTATTTTTAAGTATGTTTGGATATTTCTAACTGTGCAATTAACAACAGCCTAATTTAAAAATTATTAATATACAGTATCAACAAAGTAGATGCTAAATGGATTTAGAACTGGCTAACTGACAGATCTCAAAATGCAGTACCTAACATTATATGATCCTGTGATTTGGGAGGAAGCTTTTCTAACTGGGCTTGGTAATTGGTGCAGCATTATTCAATACTTTCATCAATTATCGGGAAGTAAATATAACATCTCTATCCCAAAAATCTTCACATGGTGAAGAGATTGACATCTTTAAAGTAATGATGAGGGTAGGGAAATTGTCTGGCAGTCTCAAAAACTCATGTTCAAATAAAAATGTTTCATTGCAACATATGCTGAGGTCATACCTCTAAAAGGAAAGCCCAGAACTCCTTTACCTTGTTTATAAAGGAGACTCTGAACACTTTTGAAAAATAGGATCACATTCTGGTTACCCTGTTGATTTTTAACACACATAGATAAACTTTTCTTCAGTGTCAAACTATGTAATGAGAAGTAGGGATTCGAAAATTGCAATTTTTGGTAATAAATGGCAGTGTTGCTATGAGACTCATGACAGTACTGGAAAATGAAGATGATGACATAAATCAATGGATAAAGAAGTCTGAAAAAATCATAAAACTTCAAAAATGCTCTTATTGAAGGATTAAAAGAACTCAAGCCTATTCTCTAAAATGAAAGGCAAGAGGTGCCTTGATTACAATATTGTTAGAACAAGGTAGGATATGTAGTTTAATCTAATGGCATATGACAGAACAAACACAAATGATTGGACACGTTCAAACTGGCAGGCAAATTTAGAGGACAGCACAATTTTTTTAATAGTAAAGTTCATAAATTATTGGAACAAATTCCACAAGTAAATAATAGATTCTCCATGTTTTGATGAGTTCACAAGTATCGCAGACAACTTCTGGGTAGGTATGTAATCAAATACATTGAATCCAGTGCTGAGTAACACAGTGACATTTAATAAACTGTGATATGTTACTATCCACAGGAAGAATAAATGGGAGTGTCCCTTCTTTCTGTTTTGTCTCTGCATGCATTATTTCAGATTATAATGGACTTCATGTAGTATTATTGGCTGGAATCCTATTCTTCTTTTTAATGGCAGAAGGACATGCTTCAGACTAACAATAATAATAATAAGTATAAAAGGAATCTAATTTCTAGGATTCCTTTTATTTCTACTGTCTCCATCCCAATCCTTCACGACAATAGTGGGACACATCTAGGTGTGTGTTACCACAAGATAATTCTCATCTTGGGTCATTGAAGGCGCTTCACTTTGCCTTGTGTTTTACACTTCCCCCAAGGTATATGTTATCTCTGTACAACACATGCCTTGTCATGTCTTATTTCTCAGCTCCAAGAGAGACCATGAAAATGAATAAATAAGTCACCAAACAGTATGGGAGAAATTGAAGAGTATTTTTTCTTTAGTATTTCTTTGTGTTTGTATATGCATATGTGTGTCCTAATAAGCATGTGTGCATGTGGTGCATACCTTTTGGACTTCTTCAGAAGAAGGAAGGAATAGACAAATATAAAGGAGGAAGAGAGAATTAAGAATGGAAAGAAGCACAGATATAAAGCAAAGTAAAGTAAAGAAAGGTGCTGAAACAGTAGCATGGCTTCATTGTATTTCAATGGCATAGCTTTCGGATAATAGGTTCAGAAGAAAGAGTCCCAAGAAAATTATAACCATGTTTGCACATACACACAAACAAAAACATTCTAAGGTTAAAAAAACATACAAAAAGAGAAAATAAAAATGAACACAAAAGCAAAGTGAGAACAACTGACACATACATAGGAAAACAGTGATATCAAACCTGCAATCAGAAGAAAATACAGATTTGGAAAACACATGATTAGGAAGCACAAGCAGACAATGCTGATGTCATATTTTCAAGGAATGCCTCCTCTTCCTCTCTTTTTATATTCTGTGTTTCAATTGTAACAGTGAGATAGACCAGATCAGGTGAGAAAGAACAGGAATAGAAGGCAGGTACTGCACTGACAGATTAATTTATATAGATAAAACTGAAGGCCAGAAAAGTAGTTCAGGTCATCTCTTTGCTTGCCTTATTTTTAAAACTGGTTAGAGATGCCTTCAGAGGTCCAGATAATCAAAGAATAGTCAGCGGAAGTAATCATTCACAAGGAAGAAACTGCCTATCAAAATCATTAATTGGTTTTAAAACTACCAGTATTCTTTTCACAGTTGATTTTTTAGGATATTTTTCATCTTTGACTCAGCCACTATCACACTCCAAGTCAGTAAATCAAGCTCTCCATAACACAAGGTTCACTGGCATTCCCCAAGAGGGCATGATAAGGAGAACCTGGTTGGTCATGTCAGCCCTGAAGCTGGGACCCATCTAGCTATATGAGCACATGTTTGCATTCAGACTGTAAAGCTGAGCAGTAGAGCACACGCACTGGGAGGAAAATCCACGGGTCCCGTTGTAAATCTGTACAATTGCCTAGGATACACAAGATTCTAGGATGCACAATTTGAAGAAACCAGTTTATGGGAGAATGTTAGTTTTGTTCTAAATGGACAATTGCATCAACAATTAAAATTCAGAATTTTATGAAGGTCTGGAAGATGCCATCAAGAAACAAAATTTCATTTAAAAGATCATCAAGTTGGACCTTTGAGTGTACAATTTTATTCTGTTTTTTAGGCTGTGAAACACACAGCATGTCAGATGACCCTAAAGCAGTGGCTTGGAGGAATGCCCTTTGTTTTGTTCCGTATTTGCAAAATGTCAAGATTATACATATTATATATATACTATATATAACAAGATCATCTTGTCCCAAGATTATATGCTTCGAGTTGTCCCATGATTATATTCTAATGGTTGTAACTTAAATGCATCCCTTGAAATCAATATGCTCAGAAAATACATCTTACCTTTTGCAAGCAGAAACAGAAGAGCATGATGAAGAAAGAAGGGATATTTCCTTGCTTAAAAGATTGACCTCTATCTCAGGTTGGTGGCAAAGATGAAGCACTTTCTGCCCCGCTTCATCTGAGAGAAAATGAGAAGTAGGTATCAGGGTCCTGAACCATCAATGGCTTTTACTGTCCCTGACCGGCCCCCTCTGGGTGTCTAGAATCATCTAGGTCAATTCCAAAAGGTCAATGCACAGAAAGTTGTGAACAACCATTTGTCTGCCAGACTTCCAACCCTGTTGCTTACATCACTCAGTGTGCCTTGCTACAGTATTAATTTCATGCATGATTTAAATCAGCATAAGCTACTGCTTTCATAAAGAAGACCCATTGCATGCCCACCCAGCCCCTCCTTTCACCTCTAGAAGCATGTCCTCTCCATCATGCACTACAGCAAACCTTTGTTGCACCTCACAGGTAATAAAGGAGCTTTATCAGTATAAGGCAAGCAAGTAAAATACATCTATTTAATCTAGTTGATCTGCCTCTCCATGCCACTGTAATGTTATCTCAAGAGCTAAAGAGGAGACAAGGGAAAAGGAAAGAAGGACAAGAAGAGTGTGTCTGCTTTTTTCCATGTTCTTCTGATAGATCTTAACTTTTACATGAATATGCACCTTAAGTCAGCTCTGATGTCCACATACAGCTAAAATCAGCTGCATGCCTGACCTAATGCATAATCACATTTCTATACACCAGCTATATGATTATCAAAGGCATGGTCCACAAGACTTCACTGAAGCCACAGGGGAAACCATAATGATATTTGTCAGCTAGATATACCAGATAAATAGTGACTGTACTGGATGCAATATTTGGAGGTAGGAAGGGATAATGGATAATGAGATCCAATGCAAAGCTTACTAGAAATAATAAGGTGTCTTTCTACATGTCTGATGGCTTTTGATTGTGGGCAACCATAACCCCTGTGTATTAACTGTTTTTTCCTAACTAGCAAGTAGCTGCACAGATCAGCTCACAGGTGAGATTCTTACAGTATCCTGGCATCCTATACAGTGCTTCTGGGTATATGTCACCTGGTTCCTGCAGACAGAGACTTCAGATATTAGGGTTGTACTGGGGAAGTGCCATCAGTTTCAGGCTCCTTATAAGTTGCCATAACTGTGTAACAGGAGGTGTAGAAAAAAAATCACTTCCAGTCTCAGAGATTTCCTAGCATTGGTGGAAAAGCGCTCACTTCAGGCCATTGTAGACCAATAAACAGTTCATTTTTTTCATTGTTCTAATTAATTTAATTAAGTTAACTTCCAATGTGTGTTAAGAAGCAATGCCTTGGGTGATTAACTGTTCCCATATCAAGGTGTTTTCACAAACACATTTACCTTGATTAGTGTACACATTATTATGTAATTAAATACCTCACACAGAGGAATTTATTAGTGCCTCCTTGTCTCCTAAGAAATAAAGCAGCCCTTGAAATTCTCTCAGAAAAGAGCTCTCCTAAGCTAGGTGAGAAGGACAAGCAGAAATGTGTGGAGAGAAAGATAATCATGGATTCATCATGCAAGCAAGTCCCTCATTGTCTCAGCAAGACTCCCTTTCTGCTTTTGCAAGGACTGCAAGTGTCTCCCTGAGTCTCCTGGAAACCAACTAGCTGATTAAAAACAAAATTTAAAGATCTTATGTGCATTTCTTTGGCCAGTAAAACCTCCTGAGCACCTACCTATCATCATTGTCCCTGTTCTGTGGGGAAAAATATTCAATTCCACATTTAGTTCAGCTAAATAAAAAGTCTAATTAAAAATATACATGTAAGAACATTTCAAATCTGAAAAAAACAATTCTTATGAAAAATAATTAAAAAGTATTTATGAACACCTGCTATGGGACTTAGTAAAACTGGTGAAATGGACCATTTCACTCAGTTTCACTGAGAATTTACTCTAGCTTTCTTTTGCTGATAGCCTGTAGTCACTCTAATCACAGTTATGGACTTAAGCATGTGCTTAAATATTTAGTTGAAGTAAGGTTGAAGTTATTTTTACTGTCTTCATCAGAGGTTCGTGTATGCAGCTGAGATAAGTCTTCACCCTATCTCTGCAGACTGTACCTACCATTTTATTAGGCGTGACCACAATATTTCAGCATTCTCTGTTCGGTTTGTCAGTAGATCATAAATTGCACTCACCATCTGATGAAGCAATAAGATTTGCTTTATGCCTCATTGGTCACTTTCCCAAGCATTAAACCTTAGGATGAACAAAACTTGGGATGGTTTGGAGGTTCAGTGTAGAGACTTACTCAAACTTTGTATAAGTCATTCTCTTGTCTATAAAATAAATCAGAATTTTCCATTAAATACTGTTATTGTTAGTTATTTATTCCATATCAGCAAAGCTGTTGGAACAAAAAATCTTCCACTTGAATAGAATGTATTTATCAAGTTTGCTGTAGACCAGGAATTTATTGCTGCAGTAACAAGGTACAAATTCACCATAATTAACTCAGTTTATCTGTGAAGAGAATTTCAAACCCCACAATAATTCCAATGGGCTGGAAAGCCCAGCTAGTTTTTGAAGATTAAGTTACTTCCATAATATACTTCAAGTTAATTTCATTTAGAGTGAATCTCAAAAAAAAGAGAGATTCTGACTCCACTTCATATATCTTACCCTGAGAAATGACAGAAAGAAAATCTGGATTCTTTCCAGTGCTGAACGGCTTATTATTAATTCAGATTATTTCTTGTAACTCCTTTAAATATTTTAAAAAATAAAAGAAAACTAAAATAATTTCCAGTTTATGAAAAATGGAAGGACTGAAAGACATGAGGAACAGGGTTTGACATCTTGCTCTCCAGTAAGTGGAGGAAAGAACAGTTTGTCTCAAAAAACTTTGCAGAACTTTGTACTTTCAGCAGTGTTAAAAGTTGTCAAGACTTCTTGTCCCTCCTGCATCCTCATATACAATCAACTTCTAAACACATGAATTTGTGAGTCTTGATTTCGCAGTAACTCTTGTCTGGGCACTGTTGATTCACAGTCTAATTCAGGATATGGCTGAAAGAAGTCATCCATCCTTCCCCTCCATCTCCATTCCTGACCTCATGATCATTGCTGACTACATACTGGGTCTCATGAGTCTGCTGCTTGTATGAAAATCAAATATTTAGAGATTTCAGTCTCTTTCTTTTTTTTTGTAATCCTGAATTAATTTTCAGCCAGAGCAGTGAACTGTGTCGTCTCATTCTGCGGTTGCATGATTTCTGGAACTCATGTAAGGTAGCAACAGGAGATCACAGTCAGGAGCAGGGAATGGTTGAGATACCCTTTTATCCTGTAGCACAATGTTAGATCAGTTCAGGTCAAGTGGAAAGTCACATCTGAGAAGTGGAATATCCTAAAGCACTCTATGCACTGATGATTGAGATTGTTTTTTGTTATGGAGATGTGAATTCCTACTCCTAAATTATGGCAGGAACATTGAACAGCTCTTCTGTTTTCTGGAAAAGTAATCTCCCCAGCAGATTATGGGTACCAGTTTTACTCCTAAAGACAAAACCAGAGGATGTAATTTTTAATTATGGGAGCATTTACAATACCAGCTTTCAAGATATAAAATATAATTATAAATATCTATGCATCTAAAAGTACTGTAAATTCACTTCTCTCTTTCTTATATAATTAGCTGGTTACATATTCTATTGCTAGGATGGATTAATTCTAATTCTCTAATACTAAGAATAATTCAACAGGAAGTGCAAGAAAGAAAAAAAATATTCATTTACCTTGCCTGGTACATGTAGTAGCTATGCTCCTGAGTCACCACTCCAAATTGCTGGAATTTAATGAGCTTGCTCACCTCGATGTTTTTCAAGATATTTTGACCTAAGAGGAAAAAAACCCTCAGATCTGAAAGTTAGAATATTAGCTTTAAGCAGGTAAGCCATGTGCCATCCTGTGGTTACTACAGGTCCTCAATCCAATGATGTTATAATCCAGAATGATGTATTTTAGCTGTTCCTAAAATACAAATAATAAGGCTTGCTGATTCATCAACCTGCTGACAGTTACAAAAAACCTGAGTTAAAAGAATTCAAATGCTTTTAACAGCCCTTCTTATGTGTCTACCATTTTCCTTTTTTAAATCACACACAAAAAAGGCAATATATGAACCAAGAGTATCTTGGTATTCATTTAGCTTTTAGTCTGTAAAATACTACTGGGAAAATGAGTATTAGGATATGATAATATACAAGCATCATCACCTCTTTTAGAGAGGTTGTATTAGGTGACATTTTCTGGGAATCTGGAAAATACTCCTGAATGCCAAGTGAATCAATGTTGAAATAAGAACAAATACACTCCCCACAAACAGGATGAGTGCTATCAGGTCTGTGGTAGTGAGAGAGAATTATGTTTGCCTGGGGCCAGCTCCTTAGGGAGTGAAGATTGATTCTTTATGATTGATGACTCGGCTCTTGAATGCCAAGTCATCAATTCCCTGTGTTCATGGCATTGACTGCATCAAGATAACTTTTCCCTCGTGCCTAAGCATTGATATGGTCCTTACCTGGAGTGTAGCCTCTGAGGATTCAGGTACAGAACCTGTGTCAGTTGCTTTAAATAAGGGACAGACACAAATTCCAAGTGTCTGACTGCAAGAAATAGACAGCATTGAAAAATGAGGGAGTGGTGCATGGAAGACTTGGCTTTCCCTTTAGAGTAACAGGTTAAAATGACATAACCTAAAGTGAGTGGGTTTACATTATACAGTTATGTGCTCTGAAATACAAAAGAAGTATTCTGGGTTTTTTGGCTGTGTATTGTCAAGACTTAGTCTGGAAGAACCGGGTGACAACTCAACACTCATGTCACTGACACCATAAGGTGTGCAGCACAGTGTGTCAGGGAAAGCAGCAACCAGGAATATGTACCTTTATCTGTATGTTTGATGGGGTGTTGTTAAAATGCGTTTGTCCTATGGGTCTTGACACCTACTGACAGGGTTTGAAAAACATGTACAAAATAGCAAGGAGAGATCCCAGTTTTATTGTCAAAACAATCTAAAAAAGAAACAGGAAAATCACACTGCATGAAATGAAGTCCCTTCTTTGTTGTACTTGTTCTGTCCCTAAAGTCCAACCAAATATGTTTTCCAAAAAAAAATTTAAAAGTCTTGAGTAACTTTCCTTCTCCAACTGCGTTAGCATTTTAAAAGACGTCTCCAGCTGATTAAACTGGCCACTAAGGATTTCCCCCATCAGGGAAGGATCCCCAGCTGAATTAAAGCCCCCCCCAGGCGGAGGGACATGTCAGTAGTGTAGAAAGGAAAAAGAAGTAGAGCAGGACTTTAATGCCTCTCAGGTGAATCCAAGCTGACAGAAATGTTTAATCAGCATGCACTGGAGGAACTGAGTGTCTCTTCTTTCAGAGGCTGCAAATAAACATGAATGAACCTTTGCCAGCACAGGAGAAACCGGAACTGCTGTAAAGTAACTCTTCACTCTCTTTTCAGGAGGAACCATCCTACTTTTGGGGGCTTTCTTTTGACATTTTGACTTTCCTGTCTTTAACCAGGAGGAAAGATACTGCATTTTTATTAGGTATGTGGAACTATGTTTTTAAATAACTGAACTTAACTTTTAATTTCTGAATTTATACTTTGAAAAACAATTAATGTTCAGTTTGAGTTTCACAAATAATATGAATAAAATTCAGAAAACTCTCTTATTCCAAACATTTTTCCATCAGTCTTTGTTCATTACTACTTTCAGGACTAACCACTGATGTGGTGTTTTTGCAAGTAGTAATTGCAAACTTCTAATTCTCATAGATCTCATTAGTAATGTTTTTATTTTTTTCTCTAAAGTAAAGCAAAATTTAAGGGGAAAAGTAAATTCTCTCTTTCTCTTCCTTCAAACAAAATTAGAATAATATCCCTGCATGTCCAGTGATGCAAAACAGTCAGACAGGCAGAAAGTAATAGCAATAATAAAGAATTACAGTGCAGGTTCCATCTATAGACACATGTGAGAACATGTTCCTTCCCATGTTTACTAACAGTCCATGATCATTATTGCTTAATGTTTATCTAGTGATTCCTCTTCCTTGATTAACATTTAATAATGCTGATGTCAAAATCAGTTACAAGGGAGCATTTGTAATGCCAGCTTATTTATGTTTCGGGACATGCAATATCACAATCATGGTTTTAATCACATCACATTGCATTTGTCTTATTCAAAAGCAAGGAGCTCATGCTTGAATTTTTTTAACTCAGAAGTTAAATGCCATATGCAAAAGGGTCTATCTATAGAAATAAATGTGGGCTATTTCCATCCATCCCTCAAGGCTGTTTGATTTCTTCTTCTGGCTTATAAATATATGATGCGTTGTACATTTAAGTTGCTTTCAAACTTGTTTTTAAGTGGCAAATACTTGAGGATGAAAGGCTGAGAGTTACACAGTATGTTTTCCTCTACAGTGGAATAAAGAGGGTGATACCTTTTGAAGGTTGCTGCTAATGATTTTCCACAAACTTTTGATGTAGCGATAGAAGGAAAAAAATGTAACATTATTCTAAGATGAGATGACCTGGTTCAGAAAGGCTGCAGCCAAGGAACCAAATCTCCTCTATAGTCATCCATTGCCTGACCTTGCAGACTAACCAATTTCTTCTGAACTGTACAAATTCCATAGTTTGCCTGGGTCAGACCCTCATGGCAAATATGTCACCAAAGATATGTTTTTAAATTGAATTACAACACTCTACAGATCCTCTATAAGACTTTGAGCTCCCTTCACTACCATTGCACATATGTACTTTCCATTTTGTCCATACCAAATAAAATTTTTGTCCTGTGCATTTTTATATACAATGCATTTCATCTTGCACATACCCAACATATCCAACCATCAGGTCCTGTGTTTGTTACAAAATGTACATAATAAGCTTTGAATGGGTAGATTGTAATATGGAGATGTTGTTAAATATGCACAAAAACATAAATGCAGATATTTTAGCCTAGAGAAAGTTTGTTTATTTGTAGGTCTGAAAGTATCCAGAAGTTTTAGGAGCTCAGATGCCTGTACAAAGACTTGAGACTGAGAACTGTATATTGCCAGGGGAAGAAAAGAGTACATCACTGTACTTGCCTGACTTACACACTTTCACAAAACCAATGCAGTTGGCCAGAGATAGACTTAATGCTTTAGGCTAATAAGACCCTAAGCCTGAACCTGTAGATGGGAAATTTCCTGAGGAAAAGTCATCCTGAAATGAAACAATGCTTCAACGAGTGACCTTAGTATGTGCAGAGATGCCCTGGCTTACTGGTTCCTGGCAATTTTAGTACAACTCTCTGAGATTCTTGGTCAGTTTTTTGTCAAATTTCATATAACAAGACCTGGTTATAACTATTTTGCAGTTCTTTTCTCTGCTCCTCTTCATTAACAAAATACCAGCAGTAAAACTGCAGTCAGGAGTGAACTCACAGTGCTTTTTATCTTCAAGGCTTCATTCAAAGGATGGTGACATCTTCCAATTCAGTCTCATGAGGCTTAAAAAGACGTGTTCCTTCAAATATTTCTTCAATCTGTTGTTAAATCAATAACAAATAAGAGCAAACATCCTTTGAACAGCCAATGTCATATAAGAATTGAGCTGCTGAAAGAACTGCGCTAATTTAAAGGATGAGTATTTTTCCAGCGCTTCAGTGATTGTATTTGCGATGGGAAGTAGCTCTCTGTCATCTAGATGATGAAACAGTAAAAAGATTTATTATCTAATTGGACAGAGGGCTAAATAGAGCAAAAGTTTACAACGAACAAGTTCATTTTCTTTTCTGAAATTCAATAATAATAATCTGAAAAATTCTGTGGACCAATCAGATCTATTTTTCTCCATTCAATGCAAATTATTTCCCTCTTAACAACAGTACATGTTACCTGGGTGTCCTTGGAGCAAGTATGTGCTGTTCTTCAGAACTACATTGGAAGATACCATGCCTAGCATGCCCTAGCATCAGAGAGGACTGAGTCTGTCAAGCATAGTTCTCTTGAGTGACCTGAAGGTGCACTCCCCACCATCTTCCAATCTGATCTTTATCTGCAGCAGCCCAGAAAAAGTGACAATCACCTTTGTTGATCAAGATGACTGTGTCTGGTCATGATGGTTACACCCAATTCCAGAAGGATGTGAGAGTGACAGATAATAACACAATAGCCAAGGCCCAGCTAAATCAATGCATCCTCCAGTCCACAGTAATGGGTTCTATCGTCAATGTGCAAATATGACCGTAAGTCTACTTTCTTACCCCTATAAATACTGAACAGTCCAAGATCCCATTGAGGTCTCCTGAACATAAAAGGACTGCACAACATGATGCCCTCTTGAGTAGGGATGTCTATCAAGCCTACTCTTGAAGTTGAAAGCTTCCTCAAAGAGGATCTCCAATCCTTTGTAAGTGACTAACACCACGCTAAACTTTGAAACTTCCCTAAAATTACATTTTAGACAGATTTTGCATTTAAAATCCATTAGACATAAACAATTGATCACACCTGAATTTCTTTCTGAGGAGTTTGGAGAGCATTGGGGTCCTCTCCAAATCTCAGCTCAACAGGAAAGTTAGCCTGACAGTTTTGTCCAATCTTATAATCTTTCTACTAAGGAGTCAAGTGCATCTTGCTACCAAATCTTGTAAGAGTGGTAGATACACAATCAGACTTTGCTAAATCAATGGAAAGAGTACAGATTCACACTAATCAGCACCCAAATGCTTTCTTAACACAGTCCATCCTGCTTGTCAGCGGGGAGATGTTGTGATTATAACAATTTAATAACAAATATTGAAATTATAGCCATTCTATTCAGATACTGAGAATTACAGAAATAACAGTAGTCAAGCCACACTCTTCCATCTCCTTAGTTGTTTCAAACAAGTTATCCAGGTCTGTGATTCTTCTAACAAGAAATCAGATTCTGATTCAGGTTATTTATTTATCATGTAGTAATTAAGTGTGTGCCTAGCTAACTGCACTTTAAGTCACTTCTTAGCAATTTAATTATATAAGAAACTTAATCAGATTTAGACCATCTCCTAAGCTTCTTTTTTTTTTTTGCTTAAATAATTTTTCTTCTGTGTTCAAAATTAATTAGTTCCAGTACAGAAAATAAGGTATTAGATTGACACAACACAGTTTACCGTTCTTCCTCTTTTTGTTGAACAGGCACAGATTTTTCCACCCGTGTTCACTGTTATTGACAGTTTTTCTAAAGGTTATTTGTAAAGATGTATTTTATGTGTATAGATTTTGAGGCTATTATATATTGTTACATACACTGCTCCCAGATTAAGGAATGAGAATGCTAACATAGAGCACTTCCTGTTAGCAAACAATGAAACACATTGAAAACTGTAAGGGTGTGCTGGCAAAAATTTTCCTGGTTCTCTCTGGTTGACTCAGGTATTTTTTTTTAGAAATATTTTATCTTCTCATGAAGTCCATGTACTTCATTTTGTGAACACAGGTATAAAAAAAAAAAAAAAATAGGGATGAACCCAATTACCAAAACACTTACTAGCAAGTAGATGTTCAAAGAGAAAAATTAATCATAAGAAATCAAGAAAAATCATAGGAGTTAGAAATCAATTTGCAGATACAGACAAGGGAACTTCACCTAGTAATTCATGTATAACACCCAACAACCAGTGGTAAACATGTCTTCTAAGACAAACACTTTATTTTCACTGAACAACAGGTTCGCCTGCAGATAAATACCCTAGAATCTAAAGCTCTGATTCATGCCAGTGCAGGATGGGGAAAGCAAACCTTCCAGATCACTTCCATTTTTCACAGCCTCTGGGATTATTACTAAGGATGGCACTCAGGAATGCTTTTCTTCCTTGTTTTTGCTTGGAATGACTTCTTGTCTAGTAAAAAAAAGGCACTTGCAGACTATCTCCACCCAGGTGCCTCTTTTAATGATGAAATTTCACAGCATGGAGCCTCTGTTTTCCATTTATTGCAGGGATTTTTATTTGGGCTTGTTTGGACTTTTTAACGACTATCTCTAATTCATGCCTGATTTCATATGTTAATTCACAAACAATTAAATCAAACCTTTTTATAATTTGTTTTCTGAGTAGAAAGAGCATGCAAAAATTGAAGAAAATACATTTAGAAAGCATTCTCTCCTCTTCAGAAAGCTGTTTTAAGTATTTTCCTTCACTATGGAGTCCTGTGTGAGAAGGTGAGAGAACACCACTTTTAATTCTGCCCTCCAGGGTCCTTTTGCCTTTTAAATTCAAACAATAAAAACATATGAAAAAAAAAAAAAAGAATAGTGGAAAGCAAAGATGAAGAAGAAAAAAATAAAACAAAATAAAATAGTGCACTTATAAAACAGTCTCTGAAAAGCCTTTAAATTTTATATCAATCTTGTGCTTCAAATAAGCCATTTTGACACAAATGGACTACAAAGTCAGTGATATCTTTTAAACACTCTGTCTTTCTTAAGTAGATGATTGTTCTGGCCACTATAGTTACACTTGTCAATTCTTGGTGTAAAAAATACCACATCTTCATTCACATTTACATTTTTCATTAGTACAATCTGTTGCTCAGTTGTTATTTCCCTATGAGTCAGATAGCAACAATATGTGTACTATCCTTAATAATAAATTGTGGAGTAAACTACACAATTATGGAAATTCTGAATAAGATAGCTAAGAAAAAAAACATCTAATGAAAGGATGGATGAAAAGAAATAATTGCCAAATCCTGTGCTATGACTGCGTTCTTGGAATTGAAACTTCATTAAAAAGCAACAGGCACAGATCCAGAAAAAATATATAAAAGCTATGAGAAACATCAAAGGAAACCTTTGTTGGTGGAAGATTTTTCATTATATCTTGACATTACAGAAAACAGGATGGTGATCAGTAAAAATGAGTACAAGTATGAAACAAATAGAAAAGTCAATGAACACATAGAATACATCAGGTATATTCAATAGATCATCAGCAAAGGAAATCAAGCTGCATTCCAGAATATTTTCAACTCACTGATACTCCATTTATGCATGTATCCATTTATTCTAACATTATTCAACCAGAACAGGTAGGTCAAAAAGCCCAGCAGATTATGAAGGAAACATGTTGGATATACAGCTGTGTATTAGCTACGTGCATGTCAACAGCGACAAAGAGCTCGATTCAGTGACTTGGTTGGTTGCTTCTTTTCCTTTGTTTCTCATGATACTTACAATATTCTAAGGAATGCCTGGGAATGCTAGGCTGCTTTTGCTCAAGAGATCTAATACCTAGTCCATATCTGGATGTAACATCCAATCACTGCTAGCAATAATGAGTTTCTTATACTGCAGACTCTTAGAGGATCAAATACACCAGTGATTGCAGAATTAACCAAAAGAATAAGATCCCAATAAATTCTCAAATGTTTTTAAAAAAGAAGAATTGTTTTAAAATAAAATAATTAGAAAATACTTTCAAACTGTGAAAAAGCTGATGAGAAAACAGACCTGTACTTTAATACAAGATCATCAGATTCTCACAATGACTGTCGATTTTTGTAGATTAATTATTTCAAATTGGGAAATGTTTCATTAGAAAAACTTGTGGTTTACTCTACCCTTCTATATTTATACCATTGGAAGTAGAGCTGGATCTTACCAGACAAACAAGGGGTGAATAAATCCTCTTGAGATAACCATTCACTTCTGACAGCCATTCATAATAGTGAATGCCTGTGATGTACACTGTAAATGAAAAATCACTCATCTAATCTTCTGTTTTAGACAACATTCTTGTTGATGGCAAGAATAAAGAGATAGTATAGGATATTGAAACACATGGATCCTTTTCAAAGTTCCTCAATTGTTTGCTACCTGATTTGGACAAGTCCTTGACTATTGCTCATAAAAAGAGAAAAGAAAGGCTACTATCTCCTTTTCTGGACTTGTTTTACCATGCAGTTTTCATTTTGCACTAAGAAAAAGTCCTGTCCTTATGGTGTGAGAGACAACATGTAAATATAATCTGCAGTCATTGCTAAAGCCATTCAGGTTAGTGAAAAGGCTGAATCTATCTCTCACTGAGGAAGTGTCTCAGCCTGTTTCTTTTCTGCCATTGTTAAGTGTGGACTTGAATTTTCATTTACAGGTTTCCTGGGTCCATTAAATTCATATTTCCTGCATGAGAGTTACAAGGTCAAATCATTCTTCATGTAGTCGTTGTTACCTGTACTTCACATCCTGCACCTGAAAAGTCTTCATTTCCTTGTTTCATAACTGGTAGCAGAACATTTTGACTTCAGGGACCAATAGTCCTGGCTAAAGATACAGCCCTGACATGACAAAGAGAGATATCTTCTTGTTTTCCTGTCTGTTTATCATGCAAAAATGACTCAATCTTTTCTATTGCTGATTTATTACCCTTATCCTCATACCCCATCATGGAACTTTTCCCACCAAGATATCTCCAGAAAAGTACTTGCAAACAGAAAAGCATGGGGACGCACATACAACAACGTATGATCTTCAAGCCATTCAGCATTCAAGCCAGAGACTCTAGTGAAGGGGTAGGTGTAATGGTAAATTAGGATAAAGGCTTTACTAGGCACCCTGGGATGACATGGGTATTTTTTTCTTGTGACTCATTGATTTGGGATAGTGCCTAGCATTGTACCTCTATGCTCTGCTGGGCTTGTGGACGTCAAACTACAGTGGATTACTGGCCCCTGTGATGGGTATGGTGATGTAAACTGGTAGTGTAGAGACAATATTGTAACCACTATTGTTTTGCTGAGCTCTCATGTTAGTGTGTTAATGAGCTTTTTGTCATATAACCTAAAGATAAGTGCAAAACTTCAGCTTCTGTAACAGAATGTGTCAAAGAATTTTGTCTTCCTACAGTTGAGGGTGAAATCACTTTGGTTTTATTTCTGCTTTTTTTGACTCAATCAAGATGGTTCACCATGAGGGTGGTGAGACACTGGAAGGGGTTACCCAGAGAAGTGGTGGACACTTCCCCCCGGAGACATTCAAGGCAAGGCTCTGAGTCTCTGAGAGACCTGATCTAGTACAGGATGGCCCTGCTCACTGCAGGGGGGCTGAAGTAGATGACATTTGAAGGTCCTTTCTATCTCCATGATTCTATGATTATTCCATGGATAATGACAGGAAACCACTTTCTTGCTATTTTCAGACACTTCAGGGAAGTGAAAGGTCTCTGATTGGATTCAGAGTGAATTAGACCCAGAAGTGGATGATATGTTTTGCAACAACTATTGAATAACAAGTGAAACAGGGAGTTAGAATTGACAGGACACGACATCCTTTAAGATGGAGAGGGATGAGGATTCACTGAAGCTCTAGCATGACTGAAGAAAACAAATGAAACTAGTGATGGGGGTAGTAAATTAAAGTTCCTTTAATTTGTAAAAAGACACGGGAATAAAGCAGAAGAAACAGATGATAGGGCCATAAAAAAGGTAAAATATATAGCTGCATAACTATACTGTCATATGTATTTCTGCCTGAATTTGTGCTGGATTCATCTCAGATCCATTCTTTTCAGACTCACCATTAGCTGTAATCTTCAGGATGGGACACTCAGTAGCTGGAGGTAAAAGAGGAAAACAAGAGGTCTATAGCATTTCAGAGAACATGGATATGCTTATGCCACCTGACAGGTTAAGAAGTAAACTTGGCAGTTTCATTATTTTTATCAGGTTTTTTTCTTTTAAAAAGTCTACATGAATGCCTGAAGAGCTCTAAGGAAGCTTAATTTCATTCTGATTCATTCATATATCCTGGCGATTAGACAGGATTGTGAAAAAACAAAATAAAGAAACCCCCCCTCATCTGTTGTAAATAGATATAATGAGTTACAAAACAGGACACTGACCTGTTTTGGAGATAGGATTTTACTGTACAAATGAAAAACTGAACTTCTCAGGTGTGGTCACTAATGACTTCTTCCTCATTTTCTGATGCCTCACTTCAGGTCCTGGGGTCTGATTTGTGAAGGTGTGTGCTGGGTCACAGCAGTAATGAAAGGAAAGAGGAACTGTGTACTCAGTATGTAAAATGTTATGTGAAGTAGATTAGAAAAGGATAATCCTTCGTGTGAGAGTTACTCAGTTCACTCAACTTTAAGTACAGAATACATCCTTGTACACTCCCTCATGAGCCTGTGGAGTATTGTTCTCTGTAGAGGACTCTTTCCTTCCATTGATTATCAATGGCATATTGGTTAGATGAGCTTGATAGCTCTACTAGTAAACATCAGTGCTGGATGTTGGGTGACTTGAAGCCTCTTGCCTACAGCATTAATGTGTTACAGGAATCAGGTAGTGTTACAGGGACAACCACATTACCCATAGGACTGATAATAATGCTTTGTTAAGAACAGGGCTTAAAAGACTATGTGCTAAATAACAGCTGGAGTCACATGTATTGGGATGCATCAACAGTGAAGAGGGCTCTATATGAGCTAATCAAAGTCCCTTTATAGTCAAGGGAAAGAAGTGTTTCTCCTTAGGGGGCGATGCATTTCACACTAAAACACACATTTAAAATGGGTCAGCACTTAAAATATTTTTTTTTCCCTATTTAGAGGGGGATCCTGGCCAGAAAGCTTCAATATAAATGTCTACCTGTGGAATCTCTGTGAGGTGACAAAGTAAATCCTGTGATTGGTAATGAATGGTGGGAAAGCATGTGCAGAATCATTATGTACAAAATGAGGCCTATTCAACCTGAGTGTTGAGTGAGGCAGGACACCCATGGAGTGAACAACATGTCTTCATGTAATTAAAACTGGCCTCATAATCAACAGTCACAATGAGAGAAAAGGTAAATAGCCATGGAAACCTTGTTTCTGGTGTTTACTAATAGCTAAGTGCTTTTATACACTTAAGCAGTGTCTAGTTGTACATAGAAAATAGGGGTTTTTAATTTTTTTTTTTCTCTGAGTTTACCATAAGCCAGTTTTTTTGCTGATATAAACACGGGTAGTTATATTGACTCTTTTTTGACTCTTTCACTGAAGATTTGGCCTAGTTTATACTGTATGGCTTCTTCTTTTAAGTACCAAAGACATAAAGTGAATCAATCTTTCCACAGTGTTGCTGATGCACATCTGCTTGTAATTGCTGACAAGATCCAAAACTAAGTGGAAATCTCCTGGTGAATGAGATAGTTTTTCTTTCTGTTCTGCTTAAGCTTCTCTTACCTGTGGGACTTAGAAATAAGCTCCATCTGAGTACAGTAACACCAGCTCACTTGTTTTCAAGTCCTTACAGAGTATGAGCAGTGCAGCTGCTGGATAGGAGGTATTGTAGCTTACAGTATCTTGAGAGGTAGTAATTTTCTTGCCAAAGGACTAAGAGAGTTGGATAAAATTATGAAACTTTTGTTCATTACATCTGTCTTGCTTAGTTTTAGAATTAAAACCTAGTTTTTTAAAGTCCCCTTACTGAAGGATGTTATTTAATGCTTCACATCAATCCTAATCAGAAAATAGTTAGACACTTGAATGTTTCTATGGAGTATATTATGTGATGTACTTTGTGATTTGAAGTATCATATGGTTGTTATTTTTCAAAGTCATGAATCTTGTGGACTTAGAGGCAGACTGGTTGGTTCCTGGCTTTCACTGATCTTCTACACAGTAACAAATTCACTACATTTTGGTGATTCCTTTCTAGTATATTATTATGTTCTTGAATATGATAAGGAACAGCCCTTAATCTAAACCAGAGGCACTAATCTGCCCTGTAGCTGCAGGCTGTGTCTTTATAGTCCTACTGTTAATTTTGTCACTAATATTTTTTTTTTTAAAGAGGGTTGTTCATTTCAGTCCAAACATTGTCATTGCTCAAGGTGTTACACAAATAAACTAATGCCAGAGATTTCTTTGAAAGCTTCTGGCTGCAGAAAAATAAAAACTCCAGAACCTGATCGTTCCAGTGGTAAAAGATGCATATTAACTTCCCAAAAGCGGTTCCCACCTAAGACATGATGATAAGTAGTGCTACTGGTGATTAAATTGCTAGCCCAGTGAAACTGTAGTCTTCCATTCCTAATCACAAGGTGTTACAAATTGTAAAAAACTTGGAGGAGTATTTACTCAGAGCGGGAGACTATAGCAGCAGTATTGGTGGTCAGAGGAGTGCTTCTACATTCTATAGTTCACACACAGAAGGGAAGTAAAGCTCCTATAAATGCTTAAAATACATTGTCATGCTTCATCTGCAATGCTTACAGAAAACTGCAAGAAGATCCTGTTGGAAGTGGGACACTGTTTTTTCCACATGAAACACATCCTTGGACAGAATCCATTATAACCCAGCCTGACCAGGCTGATTTTAATCACTCAGTGTATTCCATTAAGTTCAGTCTGCAGAGCTTCCTTCTTGAGGAATCGATGTGATTTTACTTCAGTGTGTCAATTTATTTGTTATATTAATCTTGTTAGTAATATATTACCTGCCTGTTCAGTAGGTCTTTACATTGTGTTCCAAATAATTTCTCCAAATTCTCTATTACAAGAATTTAATTTTCTTTTTAAAAGAAACCTAAAAAATCAGAAAAATACCAAAGCAAACTTATTTTCATTCCCAAGTGGTCCAATGAATTAATTTTTTTTGAAATACACTTTCTTTTTCCCAAACAAAATCAGTTTTCTTAGCTTTAACACTTTTTAGCTCCTCCTGGGAAACTTTCTGCTGTGCTGGGAAAGTCCTGGAAATTAATGAGGTTCAGTTCTGTTAAATGTGGTCACACCTAGATCCGTCTTATTCTGTACGAGAATTGGAAAACAGGAAGTTTTGTAAAGAATGTCGTAATAGTGCTGTGTTTCTTCATCTGGACTCTTCCTGCTCTGATGAATGGCGTATTATTTAGCGAAAAGAACAAGAAAATCTGCAGTAGTAAGGCAGGGAAAGAAAAGTTCCCTAACAGCCTTCAGAGTTTAAGTTTAAAAAGGATAGACTGACCATTTGCTCTTCTTTCCACTTTCAATCTTACCGGAATTGCTGCCAGAGTATGTCTATGGTATCTCATTAATGGAAATGAAAAATGACATGTTTTGATCCAGTAAGGTCCAGGGGAAAACCATTCATCTAATTCAATTAGCTGAGGAATTCAAGTTACACCTTTTGAGCATGAAATTCAAAACTATCCTTTTCTCTGAATATAGTGTTCTTAACAAAGAACAGTCTGGGTGAGTGAGAACAGGAGAAAATAAGCTTCACACTGTCTGTTATTTAAAGGATAAGTAAAATTCTCAAAGATGCTGCACACCTACAACACCCATTGAGATCTCCATTGCAAAAAGTTATACTACTCAGTTTCTACTTTTCAGGGTTTAGAATTTTCCTTTTATTTTAGAGAAATCCAGGCTGGTAATCCAGGCTTTAATTCTACTGAAAGGAACAAGTCACTGTTTAAGCCTGGATGTTTGAATACATAATATTTTCCTGTGCCTTGGTGCATGCAAAATAAGGATGATAATACCTGTGAGATATTGCAAAGATGGGTGTATTGGAGATTCATATGCACATATATTCTGAAAATGGGATTAGTATACACTATCTCTTTCATTCTATCTACTTTGTTTGCAATATGAATTTTTGTAGGTTTTTAGCTACATTCAGTCTAATATACATTTTTTTCCCTGACTCTTTCCACCAGGAGATTTAACATGAACTGCTGTGTTATGGTTTTCACTGAAATTCTCTTAGTGTGAGTTCTTATTCCCTTATCTGGGATAGGATTTGCCCAGGAAGGACTTCTCTGAACCACTTTTCAGTGATTCACTCTTACATTCTACATCAGCAGTTTATCCACTTTCCAGAAATGCTGGGCAGAGAAGTGGAACCATGAAAATTCACTAGTGGACAATTTGTTGCTGTTGCTGGTGTTATTTTGCCTAAGATCCTATTAGAGTTACATTTGCTATGACAGCTGGAAGTCTAATCTTTCGGCTAGAAACTGCCAGATTTGAATATAACTACTGTAAAGAGGGAGATGAAAATACAAATCTCAGGGTTAAATCTCTGATGGTGTATCTTATCTCAGTGGCTAAATGCATCTATAGTAGCCTTGTGAAAATTGTTTCACTTTCTTTGTTAATCAAAAAACAAACAAACAAAAAAACCAGCAATGATAGGGAACTGAATGCTGAAATGATTGCCCTATAACAATACAATTAAAAAGTAAGGAGAAAATCTCCCAAGCTCTGATTAAAATCACAGGTTTAAAACAATGCCAAAATTTGATCAGGGCAATCAGACCTGAAATTGTGGTTCGTAATCAGTATACCAACATGACAAGTCCATGGTACAGTAGACCTTCCTATTCTTAATTTCCTCATGCTTCATTTGAAAGGGCAGTCATGTTACCTAAAGAATCTTTTTAATTTAGAAAAAAAAATCACTGCTAAAAAGCTAGCAGAGTCACACAATTCCTTTTAAGAAAAGCTTATAGAAGATATTATGTTGTTTGCAACCCATGTTTTTCAAGGAATTTGCCCGACTTTTTTTTAAAAAGCCACTCCAATTTAATGGTGGTGTTAAGTGTGATTACAGGAAAAAAGTAAAAAAAAAAAATAAAAATTTCTCACTGTCTCTTTCCTTAAGTGTCTGGATAGATCAAAGCTGTGACTTTCTACCTCTGCTTCTTCATGACAGAGCAAGGATGGGTCCTCTAAATTCTTGAGCTCTTGGAAGAAAACAAAGTCATATAGAATCATAGAATAGTTTGGGTTGGAAGGGACCTTAAAGATCATAGAGTTCCAACCCCCATAGGCAGGGACACCTCCCACTAGATCAGGCTGCTCAGTGTCATGTCCAGCCTGGTTTTGAACACCTCCAGAGAGGGGGCATCTATGACCTCTCTGCGTCTCACCACCCTCACAGTAAAGAGATTCTTATGATAAGATAAACAGAAACTACCTAAGATGAAATATCCAAATCTTAAAAAGATGGGGTTTTTTATATTTTACTTAAAAGAGATCAAACAAGACGGGTTATTGATGGATTGAAATTGCTGGTATTTTATGCCATGAAACAATGTAGGATATGTGAGATGATGAAACATAAGCAATTTCAGTGAAATCAGAGGAACCATTCAAATAGTCCTTCTAGTGCAGAGTGTTGAAACAATGTGCCAGAATAATTTGCTAAACTTTTTGCATTTTGTGATAAATGGACAAAAAAGCCTAGTTAGAGGAAGTTATCAAGTGAGGCATAAATTGCAGATGACCAAAAAAAAAATTTTTTTTAAATCTGAACTGAAATCTTCCATTGTTTTTATTTCCAGTCATGTAACTTACCTTGCCTCCTACAGGAACTAGTGACAATAATTTTCCCATTATTCTAAAATTTTTTCAGGGTAAAATGCCTTAATTTCTGGATGCCATTTCTGCAAGAAACCATGTCTTACTTGCATTTGTGATTTTATTTTCATTCGAGACTGTTCTCTTTCATTTTATATTTCCATTCTCAAAATGATCTCAAACTGTTACCTTAATGTTTCAAAAAGAAACATATATGTGTTTCTTTACATTCAGTGGTTTTGTGAATAAATAAAAAAAGAAAAAAATAATCACATTTTCTTTGTAAAATCCTTCCCATGGCATCATGTTTCAAATACAAGAACTGAGTTTCAAACGTTCTGCTTTTAGATGCAATACTTTAGGTTAGTAATCAGAGTCTATTTTGAATATGTGGTGCCTACAGTACATATGAATATGTTAATCAGCTAAACTTAATAGTTCTCATTTGTACTAATGCAAATTAGGCGGCTGTACTTTCCACCAAATATTTTCCTCGGTATTTATTAGAGAAATCAAAATCTCTTTCCACCCATAATAAGTTCTAATATTTCATCTTAACACTTTAAAGGGCGTGTTTTATTTTAGCTTAATCTAATTTCATTGAACAAAATTGCATCTAAAGGCAATATAAAGTTACAATTTGTTCCATGTCAAATAATAAAAATGGCCTTTAAATTTTACATGAATTTGACCTTTTGGTTTGTGCATTTCAATTAAATCTTTCTCATAATCCAAATGGTATAACATATTTAGTGTATTTGGCCTTGTATAGAGGTATCCAGGAGTATTCCCTTTGCCTCCTTCCATGTTGCTGTTTTCCTTTCATGAGTCTAAGTTTCATCCTGTTGTTGTTACAAGAGGTAGAGAATTTTTCTGTTTACTATAAACAAGTCTTTTTATGCATCTTACTCTAGCTGGAGTCAGTAATGACATGTGGGATTTGGTGTATCCAGCTTTTCAAAAACTGTGCTTTTTCCTTTCATGGTGGCCTGTGGACCCTAAATCACAAGGTGTTCATCCTTCACTTTACCTTACTGAGTTCTTGAAGATTCCCTAGTATTGAATTCAAGCTCTGAAAGACAATTCAAGCAATTCATGTGAACCACATAAGAGCAACTAGCTCTGTTGTTCTAATCAGAGAAGCTTGTCACACCACATCAAGGTCTGTTATGATCTTTGACCATATAAATTATATTTACTGCTAATAGGGAAAACATTTTTGGTATTAATAACTTCCATTTCTTCATGGAAGAGCTATGGGAAGACATTTTACTTGATCATTCTTCAGAATTATATTTTTATTTTAGATTTGTGTCCCAGCCATTCTCTTCTGAAGTAGAAAAGTAAAAGGAATTCCTTCAACCAATGTGCAGAGTGTTTCCAGCATAATGATGCTTTTGTATGATGAAGGGAAGAACATGAGGTAGCTACTTCTGTTCTCAACACATTTGAGAATAGCTTCTCCCCATCCTCATATATGACATGTCTGATAAGACTAAGAAGTGCTCCAGGGTGGGGACCAGGTACTATTCAGTGTTTATTCAGTGTTTAATTGCATAGCAAAGCCCCATACCTGATTGGCTCATAGGCACTGTTGTAATTATGATAATTAACAAAATGCATTCTGCAGGCAAATAGCTGGGACTAGTTTCCAAGGCTTGAAGCCTTGAACTTCTTTTACAGCTTTAAATGTGTTTTTAGATCCAATGGCTTAAAAACCACTCACTCTGTGATCAGCAGAACTAATGAAGCCTGGTTTTTCGCTGGCTTTGTGTTTCATGGCAGGACTGTGCTGTGTCAGGGAAGGTGCAAACCCTAATCCTGTGGCTGAGATGTTCAAAACCACATTCTCCTGTGTGGGTTCTTTCGTGTCTAATGACAGTGGGCTCATGCTGCAACCTGCCTTTTAAGGCCATGCACATAGCATGTTTCCCTGCTACTCAGATGCCTCTTCTCTGAAGCCTGTAGTAATTTAATATCCTTGACACCTCCAACCCTCAGCTAAATTTGATTGAAATGAGCTAATCGGTCTGTAAAGTGAGACAGACAGATAGGCAGAAATGCATGTGCTCTTTGACCACGATAAACCTAATTTCCTTCAGAAACCAGGGTGAAAAAGAATAAATTCTGTGATACCTTAGGTATAATTTTCCTTTCTTTTCTCAGGATAAACTGACCCCAGCATTAAAACCAGAACAACTCTCAAGTCAGAGTTTGAGAAAGAGGGCAAGCAATTCCAGGAAAACAAAACCCCACACACCTTTTTTTAAAAAAAACAAGCAAACGAACAAACAAAAAACCCCACACGCACAGGAAAAAAAAAAAAATCAAACCAAACCAAAAGAAAACCCACAAAAAACCAAACCAAACAAACAAACAAAAAAAAAAAAAAACAACAAAAAATCAACCCCCAAAACTACAATAAAAACCAAACTCCAGAGTTTAAATTGAAAAATCTTACATTTTTCTGAGAAGGAGAAGATGTGAGGGGGGAGAAAAGGGGAACAAGAAAAAAGAAAAAAAAAAGCTAAGCGACTGTCAGATCAGCTCAGGATCTCCATTAGAATGCAGAGTGCTCCAGAGTAATTACAAAACAGCTGTAATGGAAAATTGGTAGTCAAACCCATTTTCCACCAACTAGAACGGTGAATGGGCTCCATTATGTTCCTAATTCTCATTAACTTAATTTGCATAGGAAACAATGAAGGAATACCTAATGAGTTAGACTCAGCTAGTAGCAGATCGATACCCCTGTGAGCAGGGGTTCGACCCATAATTACAGGACATGTGGCAAAGCCAGAATGTTTCTCCTCTTAACATAGGGGAGATAGAAAGGTTGGCCTTGCTGTTGTTATTTATTTAAAGGCTGGAAATGTGGTGCCCGCAGAGGTTGGGAAATCGTTGCTGTTTGGAAGTTGTGGGAGAGGGAGAGTTTATTTTTTTTCCCCACTTTTTTTTCTTTCACACTTTGTTTTGTGGCTTTGAGGAAGAGATGTACTATTCAACTTTCTATTTCAGATTACAGGAGAGATTTCTTAAAAGCTGCTCCTGCAGCCAAAGTTTCAGAGTCGTGATGCACTGATGCTGTATGGTGAGGGCTGCAGCAAGATCCATTCCTGCATGTATTAGCTGGGCCAACTAAAATTTGTATAAATTTTACCTGAGTCTGTGCACCTGAGTCTGAAGCCCAGCCAAGAGTCACAGCTTATTCACCTGGGTTCAGTTCTGTGCAAACACAATCACATGGCATTAGAGGACCAACAGATGTAAATGCTGCTTGCTCAGAGCGTGGCTGTGTTTTTTTGCAGTGTAATCCAGAGAATGTGTGGGGTCAATTCCCATTCTTGGCAGCATGATTGTGTTTTCAGTCTTGGACATGTGCTTTCAGTACTCTGGCCTTCAATTCCTGTCTGTGGAACAAGGCTAGCAAAGCTGGTTTAGAACGCAGGGTTTCTGGGAATGCACCAGAACTCTAAATGAAGAATATATTCTCAGTCAAATTAAGCAAGATACTGTGCTACAGCTTCTGCAAGTTAGGACATTTTTTCTGCTTTTTTCCTGATTTGCCAATCCTGTACCACTGTAGCTAGATCATTTATATAGATATCAATACAGTTACTTGAAATGGTTGAATTTCTCCCAATGGTCTTCCATTTTAATTTAGTCTCTGTTGTTCTTTCTGAGTGAAATTTCCCCTGTGAAGACTTCCAAAAAAAAAAGAAAAAAGAGAGAAAATCCAAAACCAGCATTATGAGAGTCCTCAAAAGAGTTTTAAATTAATGTTACCTTATTTTTGTATGTACTGCAGCTGTGCAGTCCTCACAATGCCAGAGGGAACATGCTGTGGCAGATTCTCTAAAAAATGTGTAAAAAGAAATAGTGTCTGCCTGCTTTAAGGAGCTTCACAACCCAACCAAATCGGGCGAATATTCTTATCCCCCTTTTACAGATAGAGCCCTGAGCCACAGGATGATTTGGTGACAAGCCCAATGTCATACAACCAACCTGTGTCAAAGGTAGCACATATAGAGGTGGGAGTTCAATCCCAGGTTGATGCACTTATTGTTGTAACATATGATATATAGACAAAATTAAGCAGATGCATAGATTTTGGTTTCCCACTGTGCTGAATTTTTTCCATATGAGATAAGAAGAGGTGGTCCTATGTATGGCCAAGCTGCAGGAAGCTGTGCTCATCAGTGCAAAGGAAATCTTCAAGCTCATGTCAGGACAATGAGTGAGTGAAGTTTGGGTGCTGGAATGGGCTTTCAGATTAAAAAAGCAATTGCAGCATAGAGTATTTGAATGACTTTACAGTTTGGAGTTCTTAGGGGTAGACAATAAGTGGGAATAACTGAAGAAATCACCTTCCTTGGAGGGTGTATTGCATTATGGGGAAGGTTAGCGGGTTTGCTCTTAGTTTGGTTGGGAGCATTTGCAGACACAGAGGAACGGTGATACCAGTGGGGTTTGCTTTATTTTCCCATGGCAGGGGTCAGCAGATGGCACTCACACACAGCCTCAGGAATTGCCAACACCACTGGAGTAGTGGCAAGTTTCTCTTTTTAGAAATGCTGCATCATGCTTTACTGCAGTTCCTTTGTGGGGAGCTGTGGAAAACGGAAGGGATTTTGTTTGTCATAGCTTTTCTAAGTTAACATAATTGCATACTGTGACGTGAGCTGAAGTTTCAGAAATTGGGTTTGTGTAAATTCTGGTATGATCAGTTCTAATTTACATAGTACCTATATGTAATATGATCTGAAACCTTACATAGAATCATAGAATGGTTTGGGTTGGAAGGGACTTTAAAAATCATCTGGTTCCAATCCCCCTGCCACAGGCGGGGTCCCCTGCCACTAGGCTAGGTTGCGCAATGCCTCATCCAGCAAGGCTTTAAACATCTCTAGTGAAGTGTACAAGTCCTGCAAAGCACTGCAGAGTTCCCCGGTGATAATGGACATGGATGTGGAGTCATTGATTTATCCTTCACCAGAAGATTATCTGCAAGACCAAGATATCTGCCATAAAGGGGAAAACATGTGGCACTGTTTAATTTTGTATTTTGTTTTTTCTTTGAAGGTAGGTATTATTGTACAATTTGTCATCTCTTTTGAATTGGAGAATACTTGGTTTTTTTCCCCAGTTGATGAGTAGGTTATTAAGTTTTTGACTTGGTCAAGAGGGTACAACACTACCAGAGAGTTGAGGCCTACCTCCTGTGTAACTGACTTAGTGAAGGTCTTTCATTAGCAAATTTTGTCACTCTTTGCTCCCTTTCTCCTTTCCAATTGTTTTTATTATCTCTGTTTGTATGTCTCTGCTTCATGCTTTTGTTCATCACTGCTTCATCTAATTTCACCACTGCAAATGGAAAAATAATAATTATAATTTTAAATACATTATTCTAGGTTTTATCTTAGGGTAAGAATCTTTAGACTTCTGGCTTTGATTTGAAGAAACTCCAATCAATCACTGCTGATTAAAAAGCTTATGGAAGTTGAAAGACAAACCTTTCTGCAAAGCTAAGCCTTGAATTCACCCTTCACTTGTTAAACTAAAGTTAGGATCAATGGCCAAGCTTTAGAATTTTGTTCCGAATAAATATTCACTGTATGAGTAGTTGCATTTGTTTAATTAAAGTAACACATCTGTATAGTAAATAGCTTGTGATCGGGCAGTACCATAGTACTGTACAAGCACAGCAGTAATTGGATAATGTAATGAAATGCATGGTGGGTTTTTTAAAGAAAATATAATGAGATTTCATCATTTTATACACACAGGTAATTAGTTCTTAGAAATACTGGGAGAGTAAATTATCTGCAGATTTGAACTATCAGCAAGTATTTTAAATGGACCAGCTGAAGAGGTAAAAATGTTCTCGTTTAAATCTCTTGAAATTCAAACCAAAATGAGACTGGTATGAAATTAAGGTACTAATAAGGGCTGAAAGAATTTTTGGAAATTAAGACCATCTGCCATAATGACTGCCAAGCTTAACAGTGAAGCTATGTAAGTTACAGTATCTCTCCCACTGACTGAGTAGCATGGCACATGACTGCAAGCCATCACCCATCCAGATCACTTTGTATGAACTTCCATTGCTTTAGACTTTGCAAATTATCTTCTTATAAAACCTATTTAACAAATGCGACACAATTTGAAGTAACCTCTCATGGGTGCATTTTCTGAACCTGGTGTATGTCTTAATGGGAATATGGTGGAAGAGGACAGCTACCCAAAGTCCTGGTGTTAGCTGATTGCAGGTTTATCTGTGTGTTATCTAGCACATGACATATATGCTAAGCTTTGTAATTACAATGGTTAATTGGAGGAGGTCCTTCTTGTAGGATATCATGGAAATCAGAAGTAGATTTGAATTCAAGAGAACACAAACTTAAGCAAAATAACTCAGTTAAGAGTTACTAAAGATACAGAGAATATTTTACACTCAGGCTGTCATTCAGGAGTTTGTATAAAAACATATATTAATCTTTTCTTACACATAAAGGCAGCCTTTATTTGTAACAGTCAGAATCTGGAACTGATGTATCTTAACTCTGATCAAGCATCTTATCATTATTAAACTAGTTAAGTCTACCAGTTTATAATGATCAGAGATAGTTTCCTGGGTCTGGCATGGATTTTCTTTGTCGTACAGTGAAGATGGGATCCTCCACAGCTTTCAGGTAATTTAGTTTGCACTCACAAAGACTTTTTTTGTGTGTTTCCCTTCTGCATTGCTCGAAACACCTGACAGTGTGAGTGGAGACTCAGTAGAAGAGAGGTGCCAGGTCAAGTCTATGTCTGTGCTAGTGTTTAATCTCTTCTCCTCACTTTTGGGAGATGAACGTTGGTCCCTTTATAAATTGTAAAGCACTTCCTCAAGGGGAGGAGTGGGGAGGAAGGGAATGCATGGTAACAGAGGTTAATATTCAGTGAGTTAGGTAACCAAGAACAGCAGTCAGGGTGTGTGACTGCCTGCATTGTGTTCTGAAAACAATCCATCTTCCTGCTCTGACACTCCTGATGTTTAATTGATACATTTCCACCCCCCCTTTGCTGTTAATATTTAAGCAGGTGAGCACAGCGGGCAATGGACTGCTTACAGTAGCCAGGTGGCCCTGCCAGCAGCCTGGCGAACTAAACGGCTCCCCTGAAATTTGCATTGCTTTTGTTCTTCTCTGAATGTGCACAAACAGGCCCAATTTGAAAATGCAAACAGACATATATCTAAACTTTCTCTGAAGGAAGCCTAACCCCCTTGAAGAAACTTCCCCAGGGCCATCACTAACTTATTTTATTCTTTTTTTCCCTCTTTTTGTTTGGCTTTCACTCTTATTCTCAGTATTGCTTTCTTTCCTTTGTACTTTGATGTTTCTTTGGGGACTTGAGGAAGAAAAGCAACAGCAAAACAAAACAACAACAACCAAAATGAACTCCAAGGCATTTACAGTTTGTTTTCACATAGACTAGACCTGCCAGTAAACATAGGGGAATGTGGAGAACAGAGGGAAGAAATATAACGGAGTCAACTAGAGACAGGAAGGCTAGGGCACAGGGAAGCATTATCCTTCCCCAGGGCCTCTGCCCTGAGAGCACAGCTTTCCAGTCTATCCAGAGTGAAAGACGGCCCTGCCTGACTTAGTGCCTGGATCATTTGCTCTTCCCCAATCCCACTCTGGCTCTCTTCCAGAGTAGCAACCGGGTTTCAGGCAACTGATATATTTGCTCTTGTCTAAGGGACATCTGGTTCAGCCTAAGAGCCTCCAGTGCCCAATGGTCAGCTGCTTGATGAAGAGTTAGATTAATGAAAGGAGTTTGCTGTTTGTCTTTGCCCAGTTATCACTTCCGTCGGTTGTGTCCAAATTCACATGACATCCAGCACCTAAGCCTGTAAGTTAGGAAACTCTTCTACACTTCTCTCCAAGTACTATAGCCCAATAGCATGGCTTTGTGTATTCTGAACAGGCTTCAATTCATGTCCTCTGATAATGATTATCAGTTTGTGCACCTTTTTTAAAAAGTATTGAAGGGGTTAAGGTGGTACTGAAAAGGGCAGTGGAGCTACTCTTTATCCAGGGAACTTCATTAATATCTTTTCTTTGCCAGCCTAGTTAAAATGAAAAGACTGGCCTGAGGCTTTCTCAGCTTATTGGGCTTTCTCAGCTCATTCATGAGCACCTCTGAGAAATTCTTGGTGCAAATAAAACATTTCCATGCATGGAACAATATATTGTTTTGAAGTTAGTGCAGTCATATGCAACTGAGGAGGTCTGAATTTAAATCACTACAAACACAGAGGGAAGCCAAACTGTGATCCAGCTACTGAAGTGGTAGTAAACATACAATTACCAACTAAACTAGACTTTAAAGAGCCTTTGAGTCAGTGGATGCCAAATAAAAGGGACAATCATTCTGGCAACCCAGATTTAGTCACCTTTCCTCCTGAGAAGGGCAGCTTTAAGCCTGCTGACTAGTTTACACATATCCTGCTCTGAGAACATGTACTAAATATTCATCTTACTTCAGATATTCACTTAACTTATTAAATCCTGTTCCCTCAATGCATGCAGCAGTTTCATGTTAAAGCTATGTTCTACTGTACCTCATCACTCCAGTGATTATATGATTTGAGAATTTGAAGCCCTACAGAAAGCTATAATTATTTATAAAATGTCCTAATGCCTGAGATCACCTGGTATGAGGGTGAGGACCATCCAAAGACTCAAGCATATCCTAGGCTACCAGAAGCTAGGTCTGTTTCTTTTTCTGTTGTGATATATCAAGTATCCCATGACCTACTTGTCTTGAATTATCTATTGAAGTGAAAGTCACCCTTTTTATGAATCTACTGGTTGAGTTTGTTTGAATTTTCTTAGAGGTGACATTTAGGTTATTTAGTGAAACAACTTCTAATTTTCCTGTTCTTCTTTGATAGAAGATGCTCTATTGTCCTACCCAATTCTGATGATCCACAAGGAGAGAAAGAGAGTTACACTCACTCGTCTCTTCTTTTGGTATGTCAGATTATAACAAAGATGTCCCCAAGGGTGTATGGAAGTATATAAACCTGGATCAATGAAGATGTGGGAATTTCTGGCTTGATACAATCTTCATTGGAAAAATTCCAAGCTTTAATATTCTGAAGTATTTCTTCACTTTGTGATGTAGAACCCATATTGTTAAGGAGATGGGCAGCACTGACAGAGATGCTTTGTCCTCTGTGGCTCTCCTGACGGAGCCACAGGAGGTTGAGAAGTAGATGCAAAAGGGCAGGAATTAGCAGCCTGTAGGTGGGAGAAAGGAGTGGATTGGTATAAAGAAGTGTCACCCAGAAATTATGTACTCGAGGAAGTGACTTTCAGAAAAAATTGTTAATCAGTACTCACAGGCACATGTTTTTGACTTTTCATAAGAAAACTGGAAACATTTGGGATATACAATCTGCAAACAATTCTATGGAAAGCAGGCACCATCTAAGAATGTCCACTGAATTGTGCCTTCCCAACTGTTTTTTCTAAGTCAGTCGGTGACAACAACTGCCTCCAACTCAACCTTGATTTTATGTGTTATACAAAAGAGCTCCACACCTGAACCTAAAAACATCACCATCACTTGAAATCTGTTAAAAAATCGGGCACTGGATAATCATACATTCTTTCGCATTCTCTTCATTGGATCTTTTACATTCTATAATTCTTTGTATGATGGTAATTTTGACTGTGCTGTTTGTTTTATCTAGAAGGAAATATCTTCCTTCATTCTTATGTTGGGCTGTAGAAAACATTTTAATGGCCCCATTTCATCCAGAAAGAAAAGAAATAATAAACTCAAGTGATTTATTTATACTGACAAAATTATTTGATGTTGTTCCTTCTTGACAGACTGATCTGGCCAGAATTACATTGTATTGATAAAACTGTGAAGGAATGCCATTCATCGACCACATGGAGTTAAGGGGTAGGGGAAAATGAATTTGTCCATAGAATTTTCCTTCCCAAGCTGTCAGTTGCTCATAGAGATTTCAACAACCTTGTATACACAGTTGCATTTGCATCTATTTTGTCTTTATTTATTTAAGCATTTTGTTCTTGCTAGCACACATTTCTATATATGTAACAAAATTTGAACAATCTTCTTTAGTAATTAGCAACCAAGATCTAATATTTGAGATTAATATCTCCGAGTCTCCAGAATATTTGCACTTTCCCTGTGACTAAATGGGTCCATCCTTAGAGAATATAGTAGTGATTTTCTGAAACTATGCAAGCTTTCCTTCTTCATACAATAGAATGCAGTTATAAAAATTATGACCCTTTGATTCTACAATAGATTCTTTCTATGCACACCATCATTCCCTATAGCCTATGAGATTCTTTTAGTTACTTTACTGTTCTCCAAGGCAGACTGAAAGGCAAAAGAGGAACAGATGCATTTCAAAAGGAAGACATCCCAAACAACACTTAGTATCTGAAATCACCCATTACATCTATGTATTCTTTTTCTCTGAATCTCTCTTCAGCTATGTTTATGATCCTTCAGTAACACATTCAGTCTCACAAACACATGCTCTTGGGAACCTGTCATCTTAAGTAAGGGGTCCACAGGGAAAGGAAAATAGTTCTAATTTATATCTGGCTTAACCAGAATTAAACCAAGCTTTAGATGCCATGTGATGGTGTAAGTTTGACATTTGGTTTTTGCTTTTTTTTCCAAGCCAGCAGGCACAAATGTACTTCCTCTATAAAGTATCAGAAAAACTAAGATTGAATATAATTAAAATGAAATACAGCAATATTAAAATAATATTAAAGGAAGGAAATGTAGTGCATAAACTAGTAATTAACCCCAGCATCCTCAATAGATTTAAATTTGAGTAACTGCTGCTTGATTTGACTGCTTATAATTCCCACTCTAGTTTTAGCTGGATATTATATTCTTTTTTCATTCATTAAAGATTTGCAGCTGCTTCCCACTCCAATGAGGGGTGCACTGTCGATGCCAAAGGGAATGATTCCTAGACAGAAAGAAGTTTTCAGTCCTTTGGGAATTTCTGCATTGATTCTAAAGAGGCCTAGGATTTTACCCATTGGCTCATATCTATGATAAAGATTAACCTAGTATATTGCATCTAAATTCTTCTGAATCCTAATGAAGTAATTTAAGTGAACTGTTAGTGTAAATAAGTCCATGGAGTATCAGAATACCCTGAAGCTGTATCTTTTGCAGCTATGACCCAAATTTGGATCCAAACACTGCTTCATTGGCCTTTCTTCTCTTTCTCTCTGTGTATATGCATGAGTATATGTATGAATAAACGTTTGTGCAAATACATATAGTCTGGCTATATAAATTTTTTTATTGATGGAAAGTTCTAGATAACATATAGTCATAAAGTAGTATTTATGCATTTTCCTTGCAGGAAGATTAATTGAGCTGATAAGTACACTAGTGCAGAGTCAGCTATGGTACCATTGCTGCATATACATGGCTGATTCAGATGATTTAAAACATGCTGCAATACTACAAAGCAGCACAGGACAGGAAGTTAAGAATGATATCAAAGCCAGTAGATAATGCTGGAGAAATCTGAGCTGGTAGAATATAATTACACCAGTCAGCATGAGATCCAGACAAGTGAATGAATGTTCGAACGCCTTTCTGTATGAGAGCCAGAGGTTTCTTTCAAATATCCATAACTCCAAGGTTAGACGTGATTATGAGGATACTTTGGATTTAATATTGATTTAGAGAGTGCAAGATGCTTTATTGAGTCCTGCAAAGTAAATTTAAAGATCTGACAATTCTGGTGAATGCCATAGTCACCTGGACACATGAATGATGTCTGAAATCTATTCCTGAAGCTGCTGTCCTGGTCTGTAGAATGCATCCCTGCAGTTATTATGTTTGTCAAGGTTACAAAACTTCCGGAAACTTCTGTAGGCAAGCATCCTCCAGAAGCCTATAAGACAGTACCTCACAAGAGCTGCATGAAGCATCTCAATTACTGTCCCATATAATAAAAGCTGTACAAACTAATGAACAAGGTAAATAAAACTATTAAAGCTGCAGCACCAACTTAAAGAATGAAAGTTGTGCACAGGACACATGCAGTACTGTCAGCAGAAAAGAAACATGCTTCTGGATTTATCAGCCTCTTGTAGAGCCCAGAGAATACCCAGGGCTTCAGAGACATCAGTGGCTTAGTCACAAAAACTTTTTTTTCCCCGGACCTCAATGAGAACTACATTTAATAGCTTCAAACTGAAAAGCCCTTCACTTAAGTTTTGCAGTCTGAAAGAAAGAAGAAACCAGAGGGGAAAGCAGAGGCAAAAAAAGGGAGAGGTGTTTGTGCAGGGGTTCAAGAAGAACAAAACACTGTATGAGGACCCAGCCCTCTCATCTACTCGATCTTGAGTTGTTCTGCTCCTCCCATTAATTCTTTTAGTTAACAAAAATGCAATCATATTCCTCTCCCCTCCCATAGCGCACCTTGCTACTAGCCCCTTCTTGCTTCATTTCATACACAATAAATATTATCTGACAACAAATGGGACAGCAATGATGACAGTTATATCAGCAGAATTGAAATTACAAAGAAACTATTTTTTGTCCTGAAATTAAGGGCTACTGAAATCAATAATACATTTGAAAATTGATATTGATCTCTCTGCATTTGTGTGTTTCTATGTGTGTGTGTATTTACATGTTTTTGCATGCAAAGGATTTTAGGGGTTAAGTCTTCTTTCAATTACATAATTTCTGATTATTTTTAACAAAGCAAATGAAAACTTAAAATTTATACACATATGAATCTTTTTGAAGCATTGAATGGAGAACAATGTTGACGTCTCATAATTGCATTTTCTAACTTAAAATGGTAACAGCCACTGTTTTTGTGATTATTTTTCAGGGCTTGGGTGTTGGTTTATTGTTTTTGAGGTTTGTTCTGGGTTTTGTTTTATTTATTTAAAGGTTTATACTCAAGTCATATCAAGGAGAGGGGAGGAATAATGTCTGCAAATGCCATTTGGATCAAACAAGGCAAGAATAGTAATAGTTATTGTTTGGCATGTTTGAGAGCTATTGTGTGACAAATAGATTTGGAGTCATCATTTGTTTAAAAAGGCAGTAAATGAAACTTTATGAGATGGGGACAGCATAACAACACAAAATTATCCATCCAGAACTCCTTATGGTAATCAGTAAAATGTAATAGATTAATGGTTTGTTTTTCCCCCCTCGATACACCAAGAAAATAAGATGTAATCAAAAATATTTGTTATCCTTGACCCACAGTGAACCCAAAAAATTGCATGGTTGTGACTTGTGACAGCAGAGTTTGATGGCTAATGACTGGATAACGAGAGCGCAGATGAGAATGAAGCATAAGGGGATTTTGATGAGAAAAATGATCCTGGCAGAATGTATGGCAGCTGTCTCCTGGTATATATGTTAATGTGCTTCATGGTTCTTTCTCAGTACCTGTATGGACAAGGAAGGATATTTACCTTCCTCTTTTTCTCCACCCTTGCCTGATGAATAATTTAGTTCATTCACCTCCTTTGAACATCAGCTACAAACCATGAGTGAGAGCATTTTTATGAGGCCTGCTGATGGTGCTGAAATCCCTCTTGGGTTCGTTTACTCTTCTTGCAATCTGGATGTCAAACTCCACATCAGTTCTGGAGCCAAGAACCTTTCCTTGGGAAGACTGCCAGGGATTGAAGAAATTCTGTTATTTTTTTCTCATCAATGTTTTTTCTTTTTTTTTTTTTTTTACTTCACTGGAGAAAGTAGTGGAAAAAAGGGTGAATTTTAGAAGACCTTGTAAAGGAGCTGGCCTGTATCAGTTTCTTCCGTCACTGAAAACTGAAACATAGTATCAGTTGAAGCTCACTGAATGATTTCAGAATCAGGTCTTTCTGGTGGCCAAAGTTTTTCTGAGACAGTGTATAGAATTTATGTATTTTCACTTGTGGGTCAAATGTACTGTGTAGTGCGAAGGATCTGGAGTTAGATTCATTAAAAGGGACATTATGGGAAATCAAGGAGTTTGAAATTGTCTTTTCGTAGTTTTATTCTGTTTGAGGTTTTTATTGTTCAGTTTGCTTGATTTGGGGGAGGGGCGGTTATTCTTTTGTTTATTTGTTTGTTTATATGCCTTGCCTGTATTCATCTTCACTGTATGTAATTTCCAGGACTCAGTGATTTCTCTTGCCACTTTCTAGTGGTTATCTCTCCCTGCCTTGCCTTCTTTCCTTCCTCTTCCCAGCCCTCTCCCTCTCCATTTCCCCTCTGTGGGGCAAAAAACCCTCTACATTCATTCGTTAATACTAGTGCAACTGATCTGTTAAACGTGGTTTATGTGAAATATGTCTACCTTTATCTTAATTACTAAGGAAACTCTTTTCACAGATGTTGTAAATACTGTTATTTATTGATTGCCTAGCATGTGTCACCAGCCGAGAAAAAAGTTCCTCTGAATTGTAAACTACCTAGCCAAATTTTGATCTTTCTTACACCTTGATGTTACAGATCCCCAGATAGAAGACACTATAAAAAGAGTGCTAAGTTTGAAGAATATTTCTTTGAACATTGACAGACAGCAAGAGGACTTTTTTCCAGGCCGTGGGCCAAACTGTTCTATGAGACTCACTGCTCCAAGCCTAGTGTAACTCCCCTGAGTCATCACCACTCTCAGTGTTTTGAGTCTTGAGTTTTTCTCTGCGGGTCTATCTGTTGTTTCAGCTAATGAATCCTTTGCTAGTTTTTCTTTGTCTTCCCTGGTAATCCCAAATCCTCATTCTTTCCCTTCAAGTTAAAAGTAAACCACCCTAAATCTTCCCTAATCTGAACAAGAATTGTCTTCTCATAAAATAAGTCCTCATCTAATTGCGTATTTACAATAATCTCAGTTCACAAAAAATTTATGTCACTCTTAATTTACACCAATATGAAATCTGGCCCATAAATAAATTTAATAATGTGAAAATTTATTTTACTGAAATATCGGGGAAATACTCTTGCAGAAGCCTACATTAAATATGTTTATTTATTATGTGGCCTTCTTTAATTCACCAGTTCAGGTTTTGTATCTTTTTCTACTCCTCTATGGCTTGGGCTAGCTGGGTTAAGTAGATTTTATGTCTAGGGCTTTCTGTGACATACAGTAAAGGAATTCTGTCTTTTGGATTTGCAGTCATAATTTCCAATGGAGACATTTGCCTACTATGTCCTGAAGAAACATGCTTTTCCTAATAGGAGACATAACCTACTTACATAAATTTCATTTCTACTGCCTTACGGATTTTACTGTAAGTAAAAACTGAAGTTTCATTAATGCTCATTATGACACCGTTCACTTAATATTGTATCTAAACAGTGGGTTAAGGAAAACTAATCACTTCAAAAAGGGTACCTAAATGACATCTGGAAAAACAATCAAGCCAGGTAATGGAGGCAGAATAAGGGTTTTTTTGTAGATTACTCTTTTTTATCATTTTTTTAAATTCTAGCTTGAAGAATCCAAGCTGTAGAGAAATAATGGAGCACGATCCAACTTCCAAATAATAATAATAATGATAAAAATAAAAATTACGTGGGAGAAGTAGAGAACAAAAATGTTCATCTGAAATGAGCGAGCAGCAGATTGGAAGTATGAACAAACCTGTCTGATGTTATAGCATGCCAATTTCTTGAAGATGACAGATGGTAGAATTTTTCTTTCACTGCACTCTACAGAAATACACAATAAAACAAAACACACCTCCTTCCCTCCATCCTCTAACAGGTCATTACTAGATTTCTTGAAACTTTACACACGTCTGCCCTTAGTTTTTCTTGACTTATTTTATTATGCATAATTTCTGTTATCCATGATTCTGTCTTTCTTGTTTCTTCTCATTCATGTAATGTCAAAGTGTTGATATTTTGATTCTATTACCTATTGTTAAGAAGGTTTATAATGTATTCAAAAAAGGTTATTTTTTTAATGAAAATTTTCATCAAAATAGTGAATAGCTGAGGGAAAGTATTTTAATTTTTAATGTGGTCTGTACTAATATTTTCATATTCCAGAGGCTACAGAATCTCTTTGGTGATAACTACTTTATTCACCTCCCTACACTACCAATCTTTTATTATCTTTCTTCTCAGGTGGTGTTACTCATGCATTTAATAAAACTCACCTATGTGTTGATGCTTTTTCGCTGCCCATCGTGCAGCTCCCCTGAGGGGACAGTAGGGAATGGTTATGTTAATGAATAAAACACTGTCTGGGAACATTCATGGTCACTAGAACGCAATTACTACTACTATAATGATTGCCAATATGGCTTTGGCTTATGAGAATTGTCAGTTTCCGAAACTATTTCTTGGCCTGCTTTGGGTGTCTAGAACAGATAAGGGAACATTCTCAATAGGTAGCTAAAATCTTATTTTAGAAGCCAAAAAAAATGATATAGTACAAATGAGGGCTATTTCATTACAATTTTCTTGCATTGACGTAGCAACAGTCTTCTAACATTGTTGACTGGAGTACCTTCACACAGAAAGCTGTGGGATATACCCACAAACATACACAAGGCATGAACAGAGAATGAGGAAACACTTGCATACACATTCACAATGAGCTTGCACCCTCAAATGACTGCTAAGATTTGTAGTGTTTACTATTTTTATTCTTCATGCTTATTCTCAATTTTGTCTATTTTCTGCCTTTGAAAAAGAAGTTCTTTGTGACAGGGACTATGTTTCATTATGGTTTTTACTAACTTAGATCAAAACACCACATTTCTGCTGTGGTTAATGGAACTGCAATTCTCATTAACTTACAGACCCTGATCTTGACCTATGTTTCCAAAGCAATGTAAATATTAATGCAAATTAAATAATTGTGAAGTCTACATTAAGATTCATCTTGCTGTTCTTTATCTTGTTTAGTAAGAAAACACCCTCCTTCTCAAAAAAACCTTTTTTTTTAGTTTTTACACAAACATTAATTTTAGGAGCTCTGTAACTCCCTCTAACAACAGAGAAGCTCTTCAAGATGGATTACCTGCTCTTTCTTTCAGTGAAATATCAAGAGCATAACAAAAATTTAGAGAAACAGGAAGAGAAAATACTTTTGCTGAAGTATTTTGAAGAATATAATCCTGGTAAACTAGTTTTGGAAGGACGAATGAAGCACAGTGGTGCAACAAACACATTAAAAAGATGCCATGTAAACAGAGATATTTTTTATTTGTTTGTTTCTCTCCTTCTTGTGTCATCTGTGGCCTGTCCGGAGGCAAAGAGACTGACACTTGTAATATCCTCCCTCTCAAGCCGTCTGTCGGCTGGGAAATAATGAAGGGAATTGAGCTTGTTTCAGCAGAGATCAAGATTTCTAATGGGAAACTGGTAATGGAGATTGTCTGAGCGCTTGTGCCCTGAGCATGGATGAGTTAGTCAATGTCAAAACATAAACCATCGCTCAGGGAATGTGGCTAAGCTTATTTGGCTCCACAGCTGCATGTCGTGTTGGGAAAACTCCATCATGTGCTATGCCGGTTTTTTATTCATTTTTAAGACAATATATTCTTTTGTAAATGTGCAGTATGAAAAATTTTTCATGCTAGATGTAGAAGGCTTTGTCATCATATTTAGATGTGAGATATCTGGGTTAGACAGGAGAACCACATGAAATTTTTTCTCTTTTCTGTGTATTCTTAGTGCAGTCTGTAGTGCCTTTTATTAACTCCAGTTGTGGTCAGCTATCAGCCTCAAGAAAAGATGGATTGGATTAATGCTAAAAAGTTAGAAATTCTTTTTTCTACTGAGACTGAAATCCGTTTGGAACTTGAATTGTTTCTAATGAGTTCACAGAATGTCAGTAAGTGAGATTTTAATATGACCCATCCTACAAAAATCTGGTGTAATATATACATAAGTATATGATTTACAATTCATCAGTGGTCACTGTAAGATAAAGAAATAGACAATCTTGCCTTGCAGATGGCTTAAGTAGTTGATCCCGCCTTGAGGAAAGAACAACATGGATTACACACCCTCTGGAGACACTTTGTATTGTATTTTTCTGTTCCTGTATCTAATATATACACTACTGGCAGTGGAAAACAATCAAAGGAAAAAAGACAACAAAAAAGCAACCAAACCAGAACTCCACCAAAACAGCCCTGTTTCTGGATTGGTTGGAGAAGGAGAGGAGCGGAGAAGAGAGGAAAGGAGAGGAGAGGAGAGGAAAACGGAAAAGGAAAAGAGACAAAAGAAGAAAGAAAAAGAAATAACGATAGAAAAAAAGAAAAGGAAAAGAAAAAGAAAATGTAAAGAATAAAGAATAAAGAAAAAAAAAAGAAAAAGGCTTCCAAGTCAGATGTTGTTCTGAAGAAGCTCTTTGGATTGAATCTGTTTCCAATTGTACATCTGTTGTTCTTTTTTCCATAGAATATATTTCAGATGTAAAAATCACTTGCTGTGCATTTCAGTAGGAAGGCATATGTTAGAAAGAAAAGCACAGGGGAAGCACACTTGCCTTTTGAGTAAAGAAATAATACCAAAAATCTTCTGTATGTCACCAACGTTATTGTCACAGTTACAGAGACAATTTTGTCTGTTTTCCCTGTCTGCCTCCTCATGTGCTTTGCTTAGGGGTACTGAATGTATTCTGTAGTTTCCAGGTGGCATTTTGTGCTTTTACAGATTTAAACATGCAATAATTGATCGGTTGCCTGTTGCTTTCCAGATCTATGTGAAGACCAATGCATTCTTTTAAATTAGCTAATCAGTGTTATATAGTGATGAATGGTTAGAAGGGAGAATTGGAAAAATACATTCAAAAACTTACAAGTATTTCTAGATCTGCTTAAGCTCTTACTTCACTGCTAAAATGAGTTAAAGACCTTAATTTTTAAGTTAAAGAAAAAGAATCAGATGTCATTCTCTATTTCTAGGGTTAAAAAAGGTGGGCCATCATTTCATATCACATGCTCGCTCCTCAACCTCACACTTCCTGAAGACAATTTTTCTCAAAGTGCTGTTCTCTGTTTTTCAGCTTTCATTGTTCTCCATAACAACAAAAGACTTTGCTGCGAATCTAAGATGTGACTAGCTTGTTGTGCTGGTCAGACTGTACTATGATGTTGCCTGTCTCAGGTCATTAAGCTGTTTGTTGTCTGAACTCTTTCTCCTATTGGCTTGTGAGCTCTGACAACATCTTTCTCTCATCTTCACTCTAGCTCAGAAAAATCGCATAATAATGCACACTATGAACTGTGGTTACTCATTCAGTACACCTGTGTATTTGTGACCAGGCACTCCTCCAGATGAGATAGGGGACACCTCCTATGGAAAATTTAAGTATTCCTCATGAAATAATCAGATGTTGATCATCCTCTCCAGACACCAGTCTGTATTCTGGATTATTATATCATTTACTTTGCTTTCTTTTATCACTTCCCTTAATATGACCTTTAAGAAGTCCAATGATGTATATGGTCTTCACATTTATTTGCTGTATTCACTTTGTAGCTGCTTTTGTTAAGTACAATTCTACTCTATCAGGGGCTTCTTACTATATAAGGATCTGAAAGTCCTACCACAACCCCTGCAGGACAAGACTTACAATCTCTCCTGTGCTATGTGTATTGCTGGAAATGTTCTCATCCTTCATCTATTAATAAAAAATTGCAATAATTAGTATTATTAATAATGCAAGATCTCAGAGGACATAAGCTCTGGCAAAACAGAGCATCCAAAAGATTTCTGGGAGCATAGGGATGCCCCCCTCAAGGAAATAAAATTATCAGAAGGAAATATCTTGAAACCAATCTAACTGTGGGAGAGATGTGGTGTTTCTTATTACTTTTTTGCTCTATGGAACAATAACAAAAAAATCCTATTAATTATATGAGTATTACAACTGTTGATTATTTGTTAGATAATAAAAAATACAGACAATGTAATTAATGATTTTTAATTTTCAAAGCTTTAGGGTATCTAGGTGAAAAGAGTTTGGTGTATCTCTGCCTTGGTCTGGAGAGGTCACAAAGCACAAATACAGTGCAGTGAACACTTCTTTCTATAGTGCTGTCTACAAATTGTAGACTAAGTAAGACTGAACAATTAATTTTTTCTGTTTTGTAGCCTGCCAGGAATACTTCAGCTTGGAACTCATTCCATCCAGAATATCTTTGTCCAGACTATTTTGAGCATCAAGTATAATTGGTAGGCTTTGGACCTCTATTCCTTGAATAGATGCATTTAATCCAATAGAAAGGGGAACATAATTTTACTCTCAAGGTCAAACCAATAATTTTCAGAAAACACCCAGAATAAAACTATCTCTCTAGTCTAGAGATTACTATGAAATTCATGTTCCTATACTTCTAGCATATCTTTCCAGTTTTCAGAGCCCTTCATGACTGTTTATAATTTTCTACTCCAAACAAAATATACAACAAAGAAAATATTAAATATAAGTTGATTTAACAGAGAAACTAGATATTCCAAAAAGGTTACCTCAGGATATTTTCAGTCTCATGAACACATAGGGAGGCAGGGAGAGACAGAGGCCTTGAGTACATTTTGGAGCATAAAGTGGCACTGGGAGGAAAAGGTGTGTTGCTCCTTTCATTGAACAATTCTCAGTCATGACTTAAAAGACAAGGCTGAGACCAGAACTCCACAGCAAATGAAGTCCCCGTCTTTTGGGTGAATATCAGAATTGTATTTTTAGTAAACTTTATGTACTTCTTTAGTGCTCTTTAAGCTTTGATCTCATATTGCATCCAAGAATCCCAGCTCCATGCTTCTTCACCCCCAATCAGACCTCTTGGGAAGAGTTGTTTTATAGTAGAAACTCCTATTTCAGCAAGCAATGTGGCGTGATTGTCAGTCTTTCTGGGCTCGTGAAGTTTTTATGAAATTAGACATATTTGTCTTGATGTTTAGTAGAGAGCATGAAATTCAAATCTGTGTGTTTGGCATTCCGCAGGCCAGGGCTTTAATATTCAATGACATAACTTCATTGCGGTTTTGACAACGCTATATAGGAGTTGTGCTTACCATTGAAAATTAAAGCCACTGAAAGAGTTGACAACAGCAGAATTGTGAATGCTTCCAGGCTCCTGAAGTGATTGTTATTCCAGTTTGTCTAGAAGTGCTTATTGTGTTTGTAATACCGTCAGTTCCACTTAAGGACTACTTGAAGTCAATGCAATACGGGTAAGTATTACAGAAATCCTTCTCTCTTTCTGAACATTTATAACTCTGTGGCTGATTTGCATTTTCATTTGCCCATTTGTTTATTGATTATATTATTGCTTGAAACCTTTTCCACGGTTAGTGTTTATATCTGCCTACTCTACCTACTAAGGTTTTTATGTGGTTCTTGTCTCCCTCATATTTTAACATCTCAGAATCACAGATTTCAGCTCTAAGGGAGAAAAGCACTGTCTGTCCTGCAGAAATTGGAGATTTGAATGCAAGGCCATGAATTATGAAAACTCTCTATCCTAATTTCCTGTACATGATAGTTACACAGACTGATCTCACTAAGGTATCTGCAGTGAAAAGAGATTGTGTACTGAGTTTCCAGACTCTGGTCTAATACTGAAAGTAGTTGAAAACATCATAAAAACCAAACTCCAAATAATAATAAATTCAAACTATGCATCTGCAGAAGTACAAAATTCTTATGCGTAAAGGTAGAGAATTAAGAATTTTGCCTTTCCCAGTGACTTTAACAAGCACACTACAAGGCAGATTTTTTGCTTAGATCTACTCTCCTGATATTGTTTCATCACACTGTGTCATGTAAAATCTCCTCCTGGATATGTAGGACAAAGCTTAAAACCAAAGCATAACCAATTTAAGGCATGTGAAACACCTCATCTTATCTCCTTGCAGTTAAATGCAAAGACTTCTTAACAGACCTTATTTCTCAAGAGTAGCATTAAGGCATAAACAATGGTCCTCTGAGTCACAGAAGCCCAAAACTTACTGTAAATTAGTCTGCAACCAGATTTTCTTCTATTCATTAAAGCTTCCTCCTATGTGACTGGAGGGCCTTAAGGGCAATGGTCGGATGGCATATAGTAGGATGTTATCCACATCTTTCTACTTAGGAAGATGGAGCCTTCTATTGGCTTGGCATCCCTGATTTATGTACTGAGAGTCCTAATTTTAAGTGCTAACCTAACTTAATTTAAACTCTTTAAAAATTCAGTGAAAATTTTTACTTTGGTTAACATAAATGATATTCTCCCTGACTTTTTTACAGTTACATAAACATTTAAACAGTGAAATAGAAGTAATATGTAATGAATATTCACACTAATGAAGTAAAAGAGGATTAATTCCTGTAAGATATGTGAAACATAGGGATACAAATTTCTATGAACTAAATTTTGCTTGCACTATTAGTACTACAGGAGCATATGGACTTTGTGGTCACAAAATGCAGGTGGAAGGGACAAGGCAAGAGCACTAGAAGATTCAGACCAGGTTAACACACACAACTGAGACTGTAGGTCATTGCCTACATACTCTATAGAGAGTGTTGTCAGAACCCTCTCAAGCCATCCTAGAGATGGCACTGATGTATGACCTGAATCCAACTGTAGAAAACATACCACATTCACTTGCAGATTACAAATTCTTGCTTGTGGTTTTCCATGTGTGTACTTTATTTGGATGATCAAAACAAAACAGAAGCAGCTAACATGTAATAGAGGAACATAAGATTCATTTTGCTAGGTCAGAACAAGAGTTAATGGGTTCAGTGTCCTGTCTCCCATTAGAATAATCATGCCTGCTTCAAAGGAAAAGTACAAGCATCAACACAAAACAGAAAAGAAAACAAAGAAACAAAGAAAAATAAATCTGAGCCTAATTAAAAAGGCTGTTACAGGTTACTGAGTAACCTGCCCCCAAGAAAATATTCTTTCTTAAATCCTCAAAGATAGTAGTTGGCAAGTATTTACTAAAATTCTTGGTATTCATCTCATTTCTCATGCTTTGAATCATGCCATTGTCTGGGAGAAATGGGCTATCCAGCCCTCTGGCCTTAATATTTTAATTTTGTCATTTCTATTCCTTTTATTCCTTTCCTTAAGAAGATGGTCTCTTGCTCCTTGCTGCAGATGATCTCCTTGCCAAGGTTTTACTTTCCTAAACACTGAATTATTTGTGCACAAGGAAAGCATCTGAAATGGTCTTGAGGCATGAAAAGTACTAGCAATTCCCCAACCACAGATAACTCAAACCTAGATATTTTAAAGAATTTTGTGCACAAAGTAAAGCCATTTAGTTCAGAAAGCAAGATGCATTTCAGTCTAGAGAAATCTTCCTCATACCCAAAACTTTTTTAAACTTCTAAAGGGGCTAAGGCTACTCTGTCAGGGCCTTACTTAGAGTTTAGCCAGACAGTAGTACCCTCATAGAAGGTACTGGAGCTCTCTGTCAAATGGACAAGTCAGAGTAGCTGAACTCTAGGCTTAGTGCACATGGACGTTCCTCTGGGGACTTTAAAAACATGGAAGCCTCAGAAATCTTGTGATTCTGACCTTTCCAAAAATTATTTAATAGTAAGTGGACTCCTTTTCTGCTTGTAGGTGTAAGAGTTGCTCATATAGCTTTCATTTTCTCTGTTAATCTCTTCCCCAGGGTTCTACTGAATTATTTTAAATCATTCTGATAAAAGCCAATGAAGTCTTATGCCATATCTGGGGGGGGG
>VZTY01006708.1:98587-152605 GCA_013400935.1 Turnix velox | reverse complement strand
TGCTTTTTTTTTTTTTTTTCCTCTCCTGGTTCAGAGACCTAATGTGGTTTTGGAGCAGAAAAAGGCTTACATTTGGAGTACAAGGTCAATTTCTGGGCTCCCCAAATCAGAGACAAGGTCAAACTGCAGTAAGTCTAGCGAATGGTCACAAAGAGTGTGAGAGGTCTGAAGAAGATGAAGGACATGAGACTGTTCAGCTTGGAGAAGAGAAGACTCAGGAGGACTTAAATCAAGCATAGAATCATAGAATAATAGAATAGTTTGGGTTGGAAGGGACCTTAAAGATCATTGAGTTCCAACCCCCCTGCCATAGGCAGGGACACTTGCCATAGATCAGGCTGCCCAGTGCCTTGTCCAGCCTGGCCTTGAGAGGTTTTGGATGCCCCCTCTCTGGGTAACCTGTTCCAGTGTTTCACCACCCTAACTGTAAAGAATTTCTTTCTTATGTCAAGCCTGAATCTACCCCCTTCCAGTGTACATCCATTATTTCTGGTCCTCCCATCAGATGTCTTATTAAAAGGTCCTATCTCTGCCTTTCTGTAGGACCCCCTCAGGTATTGATAAGTTACTATGAGATCCCCCCTGAGCCTTCTCTTCTTCAGGCTGAACAACCCCAGCTCCTTCAGCCTGTTTTCATAGGGCAGTTGCTCCAGCCCTTTGACCTCCTCTGGACCCGCTCCAAAAGCTCAATGTCCTTCTTATGTTGAGGGCTCCAGAGCTGGAAGGAATACTCCAGATGGGGTCTCACCAGGATGTGTATAAATACCTTAGGAAAGGTAGTAAAGCAGGTTTACCCAGTGACAGGACAGGAGGCAGTGGGCACAAATGGAAATATTTTGAACTTTGAGAGTGGTCAAACACTGCAATAAGTTGCCTAGAGAGAATGTAGTGTCTCCATGCTTGAAGATGCTCAAATCCCAAATAGACATGTTCCTGAGCAACCTGCTCAAGGTGATCCTGCTTGGAGACGGCTGTAGAAAATCCAGAGATGGCTCCCAGCCTTCCTTATTTAGTGACCTACACTATGAAGAAACATGTTTCTGTCTGATTTTCTTTCCTGCCACGATGTTGTTATTCCTCAGAATGGTTGATTCAGTCCTTGGACATTTATTCCTGTTCCCATACTGTTCAGAAACTTGGGTGGCCCTCAGCTGTCAAATCCCAACTAGTCTTTTCAGTGTGTTACTTTGTTGACAGTTTTTCTTTTTCAAAATCACAATGTTAACACATCTTTCATGATTTGTTGGTGGTGGTGTGGTTTTTTGTGGTTCTTAATTCTTCTTTCAATCAGCTTTAGATCCCACTAATGCTATCAGGATTTTAGTCTTAGTATTTGTGTAGAGCTTGATCCTATCTGTTGCCTTTAATCCTATGAATCATTATCTCAGCATTAATGATGCCTTCTCATTAGTTCACACAAGGTATGCAGGCTTGGGCACAATTCAAAACTCAGAAATAAATGATGAATTGTTCAGAAAAGAGTCACATGAATTAGCAGAATGTATTTCAGGAGTAAAGGCTGAGTAAATACTTAGTGAATATATGGGAAGTCTTTTAGGAATATCTGAGCAGTCTTACTGGTTTCAGACTGTTCTCTCAGGAGCTACTTGTCATGAATTCTAGTCAGCAAGACTGCATTTGTATTGCGTGTTGGTACATGCATGGTGCTTATGGAAGAAAAAGATCTCTTTTCTGACACCAATCTCCAAGGCTGTGGTTTCCTGTCCAAACCCTGACATACTGACAGATATAAAGCCCCCCATTTATCAGGCAATATTGTTCTGATCATGATGGTTTCAGCAAAATTCCAGCTTTATCCCCAATCTATTTTATTTTTCATCATGGTGATCGCCTTCTAGTTTCCCTCAGATTACTTAGTAGCTCAGCGTCAATAGACAGTGGTACTAAAGGGAATACACTTTAGTGCTTGTACAAAGGTCGTCCATCATGGAGAGATGGATTTGGGTATTTTTATGGGATTCTCCTCCATGGTTGGCTGAGTGCTGTTCTGCTGCTGTCTAACATGGGGGGATTATAGGTGTCTCACTGTTGTACCTGCTGCTTTCATATTGCAAAGCAGGATGGTTATTAATAGCGATTGTTTTCAAATCGAGATTTTAAAGCTTGTAACACCAAGACATAGGGTTGAAAGTTATTAGATGAGCTGCCAGTTCTGCAGCTGAGATGACAGTGTCTAGCTTTGGGCACTTCTTTGCCTCAGTTTCTTCTTTGTCTCTGTGTAAGCAGACTTTATGTTGAATTTTATTCTTTTTTTTTTTTTCCATCACAATGCTCTCCTTTAGCAGACAGCTTTCTATACTTATGATTTCAAAAAATGCTAATCTGTCTTTAATTCCTTTTTTTTTACCACTTTTTCATCTTTTATTCTCTGACAATTTATACCCTTGGCTCCAGACTGTTCATCACCTTTCAGCTCACTAAGCCTTTCTTGCAGATAACAGCTTTCCATCATGGTCTTCATTCTGAATCTTTTGCCTAGGATTATTATCTGGAAGTATTACTATATCCTAAAAATTTCTTGTCCCTCACATAAAGAACTCATTCCCAGGGTTCATGATGAACACGGGAACAAAAATCTTCACTTTATGCCATAATGGGCTCAGAACTATTTAGAAATGAGGTGATGGGATGATAAAAGATAGTGCTAAGAAAATACCAGCTCACCTGTGGCTAAATTTTGGAACAAGAAAGAAAGAAAGCACTACAAATCTGTAGTGCTCCTGCATACAACACAATGTGCAGTAAGTAAGAGAATGGGAGAAGATAAAGAAAAAAGACATTAGGAAATAATTATAAGCATGAAATAGCATCCATACATGAAACTCCTAAGACTGAAAAAGAGATGACTGAGACACAATATAAGGGTCTGAGAAAACATTGTTCACTGGATATTTCAAGCTGTGAACTAAGGCATGAAATGAAGCTGGAAGATGGGAATTTATAAACAAACAAATGGATGTACTTCTTGGAACACCATGTAACAACTTGTTGCCCATGCTAAATTTCCAATGGGTTTAAGATGGAAAGGGATAAAAGTCCATTAATAGTTAGGCTCAAAGTTACTGCCTTTGGACCAGGAACAGCCTGGAACAATAAGTCTTTGGGGAGTGTTCTGGAGAAATAGCATTATGTACAAAATTTGTCACCTTCTATATCTTCAGTAGAAATGGTGATAAAAAAATGTATAAAATTGATTTCCCTCAGAAATACTTCAATAGAATACTGCCTGCGTGTGTGTATGCATGTACATTAGTACATGCATCTGTACAAAATAGTATCGAAATTTTTGTCTTGAAATGCATTAATTTCAAGCATTACACATTCTATTTGAATGCCTTAATGGAAGATTTAAATTTAGAATTTAAAAATAAAATTGAACAAGGAAAATTATTTAATGTGAAATACATTAATGTACAGTTGAATGTGCACGTAAACAGAACAAACTGTTTTTAAACAAAATATTTTTACAGATATTGAAGAAAATGCATTTACAAATATTTGCAAGGGGGCATTCCTTAATGTTTTCTGAGGTCTTATGTTGTTATTTTATAGCACAGTATCTCTGTCATGACATTTTATACAGTAAGGACTTTGCACTTGTTTCTGCATTAAAAAATATTATTAACATATAATCTTACCAGACAGAGATCACAAGGACCTCACATTATTAAAATATTACATTTCTCTCCCATGGTAGGATTATTATCCACACTGACAATGTCTACTGATTTTCCTCCATCTCTCCATCCAAAAATCCTAGGAAATAGATTTAATAAAAAACATAGAAATAAAATTTAAAAAGTCATACAGTTTCTGGAAGTATTATTATGCAATTTTTTTCTGCTTCAAAATGCCATTTAAGCAAAACCTAAATGTTTCTGGAATGTACTAATTTTGATAAAATTCTCCATGGAAATTTTTCTAAACAGTTCCGGGTGGTAGTGATAGCTGCATTTACTGTGCTTATGACATTTCCCTCTGCAAATATCTTGCATGAAATTCAGACTACATTTTGTTCTAAAATAGAACTAAAAAAAATAAGAAAAGCATTTAAGACTGGGAATATTTTTGAACATTCAGTTTTTCTGGACAGCTCTATGTGCCACTTAAATAATTAAGGAAGATTTTTTAGGGTTTGGTTTTTTTCCTTCATTTATACAGAGTGACTACAAGATGAACTGCTCAACTGCTACAAATATACAAATACAGTTGCACTTCCACATGGTGCCCATTAAAAATCCTTTACAAAAGGTTTTACTCATCTCCTTATCATTGTGAACTCTGTGTAGAAGTTCTTATTCTTCCCAAATGAATTCATTCCTTTCCTGTCATTCATGCAATTAGCCATGCTGTACACCTTCTCCTCTGGGACTGAGGGTGAGCCAGAGTCTGGTAGAGACAGACTGGAGCCTCAGGTTAGAGGACATTGTCCAGTGAGGTTCCCAGACAACATTCTAGTACCTTTTTGACCTCTGAGCCTTGGGAAGCAGTGTTTCTATACTCAAATCAGAAAGAAAATCAGATTTGAATACAGATTATAGATTATATTAACAGAGGGGATACACACATAGACTGAGATCCTGGAGGGTATGCCTCAGTAGTGACTTTGCTGGTCAGAGAGGAGTATGTCCACATGAACAGAGGTCAAGCAAGCCTGGAATGTGAGCTGGCTCTTTCTGTGCTAATTTATTTCCATTCCATGGAAATGAAATCTCTTGCAGGGGAAAAAAAATATATATGGAAAGAAGGAGGAAAAAATGGGCACAGTTGCAAAAGAGAAAGTTAAAGCTTAAACGAAGATGTAACTGCAGCTACAGAATCACAGGACATAGATGTAGCTGCACCCAAGGGAGGATGAGCAATGCAGTCTGGCACTGACACCATCTAATCTGTTCTTAGAAAGCTCCAGAGCAACAGAGTTTCACAACATTATGTCTCCATCACAATAAGTAATGACCTGACACTCACTGAATGACAGCATACCCATTCCCTTTCCCTTTCAATCCTTAATGTGAGATGGGTAAATGTTGTTAGTTTTGCTTCAGAGGGAGCACTGAAGAAATAAATGTCTTGGCCAACATCACACAAGGAGGCAAGGCAGAAAGGTGAAGTAATTTTACCTAAGTCCCACCCTCTGATCCTCCTGTCCCTTCACAGCTTTCCTTGGCTCTGAAACCAAGAGTATTATGTTTATATTTTATTCTTCCCTGCTGTTATCTGTTGCTGCCACAGAAGGAAATATGCCACTGCTTCTCAATTGGGTATACTCAACTTCCAGTGTAGATGCCCTATGCCACAGGCCAGGGGGACCCATCAGAGCAGAAGCTCAGCAGTGTGATCAACTTTAGGACACCAGCCACACACAACAGCAATAGGTCTCAGGCAACAGCTTGAAAATTAACTCTCTAACCTTCAGCTGAGGAATTGAGAGAGATGAAATATCAGGGTAGAAAAGAGGGGAAAGGTGAGGCATTTTGTCATTGACATTATAGCCTCACTTATCACTTACAACTGGAAGTGCAGATAGCAGTTATTAAAAGATGTACCATTAGTACAAAAGCTCATTACTGTGCCGTAATCCTTGTAAGCATTTGTGACTGATACCAATGGAGTTGGCAGTGTGTAGAGGTTTTTCTTTTCTTTTTTTTTTCTTTTTTTTTTCTGTCAAATATATCCTGTATTGGAAAAGGACCCAGAGATTCAGAGATGGAAAATCGAGTGTTCAGCCTAATAAAAACTGATATTTATGTATCTGTCAAGGGGCTGAAGAGTTATGCGTGAATACTTCCCCCCATTTTCCAAAATATGGAATTTCCACTTCTGATGTGAGATAACATAATCTGGAATTTTGTTTCTCATATTTCTTTGTTTGCATCTGACTTAATTTCTCCAGTTGCTTTTGTCTTTTGCTTAGGTTTCAATTATTTTCTCGTCCTAGCTGTTAATATGACACTTGTCCTTCACTCATTGCTTCATATTATCCCTTATCTGAAACAGAGATTTCTGCCTTGAAGTACAGATCCTACAAGAAAATGAGGCACTCTTCCAGACTTCTGACAACCTTACTCTGGAAACTGCTAGTCTACCATGTTGACCACTGAACCATTGGTTCAGCAACCCATGGTTTATTTCCAGCTGTTCCACCAACATTTTAACTATTGGCAAATTATTTAATAGTTCTGTATGCTTCAGTACCTCAGGAAGTCCAAGATAAAAGTATTTCCTTGATTTATTTATTTTGCACAGGTCCCTAAGAAATATACTAGAAAAAGAGCCATGAAAAGCATGGTAGTATCCCTCACAATCATAATGGAGATTAAAAAAAGCCTGCTTTCCAAAATTTTATGCTTCTTTTTCCTTGAAAATATCACTACAGAAATTAAAGGTGAATTAATGGCAGGAAGAAAGATGAGAACCTGCTTGGAACTGCATATTTCCTTCTAGTCCAGAAAAATAGAACTATATGAGATTGTTTTCTCAAAATAATATTTTGTTCAGTCTAAGTGAGGATTTGTTCAGCTTAAATACAAATAATATTTTTTTCAGTCTAACAGAGGTGGTGCATATGTTCAGTATTCAGATACCAAGATTTAGGGGTGAAAAAACAGGGTTTATAACTAAACTGGATGAGTATGTTTTGTATAAGAGAGCCTAGAGGGTGATCCAGTCTTACACTAAACAAAAAGCAAACAAACCAAACAAAAATCCAGTCAGCCAAGTATCTAATCAGTTTTTAAAAAATCTAGTTTTCATTTCATTTCCACTGACTGAACTGAACTGTCAGTTCACTTTTCCAAACAGACGCACTTGGTACCATTTGAGATATCATGTTATATCTTTTGAGGCCTCCAGTAGCCAATTCCAAAATTGTATGTAATTCCAGTAGGTATTATATGATAATGTTCAAGACAAGCACACCTTTCAAATATCTTGAGGACATTTCACTGCCTCTAGCCATTTGCATTTAAGCTGCTGGATGGAACCATTTGCCATGTGTAGTCTTCTGCACTGGGTAAATCTGCATCAGGATCCTTTAAGCTGGAGTCAGGGGCCAACATGCTTGACAGACTTCAGTCCAGCTATCTCATAGGCAGTTTAAGTCAAATCACAAGCTGCAGCATTTATGGGCTCTCAGATCCAATTGTCATCTGCCTTCAAGAGAGTGCAACTCTGCCCAGCAGCATGATTGCAAGGTTGCCTGGAAGAAAAATATCTTGTACACACACGTTTTATCTGCACAGTCACAAAGGGATCTCTTGGTTTCAAGAATTCCTCTGAACTGCAATTTAAGACCAATGGGTCAATAGAGTAAAATAACCTTGATTCAGAATGAAAAAAATGCAGATGTCTTTTATTCCATTCTGAGGCTACAAACAGAATCAAGAAGAGAAAGACTGTGTAACTGATATTCAGTTGTTTGCTGCTCCTTATTTTGTCTGTCCTCATAAAAAAATAATCCCACATTTTCTTAATTATACAATAATTCAATTGCAAGGGAATATTTAATTCATGTCATCTTAATGGGCAGAAACATTCTTTACTAGCTTAAATTTCGGACAAATGGTCAAGAGTGTAAGTAAATGTGCCAACACCTGACTGAATGGCTGAAAGGCCACCCTGGGTAGATTTTGGATGCAGATATAAATCTCATTAAATATACTGATGTATTGAAGATAATGTTTTAGCCAAAAAAACATTCTTCAGGCACAGCAAAAAGAGGAAACAAGCTGTTCTTTGCAATGTAACAGCTGGATTGTGTCAAAGCCCTGAAACCAGAGTACTTGATGGGTTAGGAATATGTAAGATGAAGGTTTCCTTGTGGGTAAAAAGAGTACCAAGAGTTGCACTCTGTAGTACTCTTGAAACAGCAATTAACCAAGAGGCTCTGAAAGTGACCCCAAGACGAGGTGGAGAGGCAGTGCTTTTTACACAGAAAGCTTCCCAGAATCTGGATATATAGTTTTGTTTAAGACAAGCAACTTTTGGTTTTGGACCCATACCACTCTAAGAAATCTTGTGGGTATTACATGTAAATAATCTGCTCCAGAGTTTACCCACATAGTCTGCTCCAGAAGCTTACCCGTCTTGGATCTCTGAAATCTCAGTTCAGTCCACAAAAGGGCACTGCAAGGCCCAAAAGGTTTTCTAATCCCAAAGGCAGGGCATGAGAGGTGAGATGCATGGTCTGCTCTAATGTGGCCCTGACAGGCAGTAATGACAGATTCACCATGGAGATGGACTCACAAAAGGGCACTGCAAGGCCCAAAAGGTTTTCTAATCCCAAAGGCAGGGCATGAGAGGTGAGATGCATGGTCTGCTCTAATGTGGCCCTGACAGGCAGTAATGACAGATTCACCATGGAGATGGACTCACCATGGGGAAAAGACTTCAGGGCTCCAATGACATCAGCAGTGGTCATTGCTGGAGGAAAATAAATGGCTTTGAAAGAGACATCATTGGACAGGGATTCTGATACCTCTTGACAGAGACCAAAGCCCAGGGGCAAACCACTGTATGCTTCTCATCTTCAGCAGGGTAGGTGTGCTCACAGATTCCCAAGAACTGTCATACAGTATCCTACCTTCTGGACACAGATGGCTCAGCAGTGCTGTCTGCCTTATCATCAGATCCTGCAGCTCACACTTCTAATAATTTTTATGAGAGTCCTTCTCCTTCCCTCCCCTCAGTCTTTCCCTCCTCCCCTCATTCCTCTGAATGATTCATGTTGGAGTTAGAAGGATTAAACAATATGTTATCTCAAATGCTGCTAATAGCTTCAGGTTAAAACCATGCAGTCTGCAAGAGGCACCTTGTTGCTTAAGTTATGCAGAGACCAGAGGCTGCAGAGAAATGGAATCTTTTTTCAGACTTTTATCATGCCCACTCTTATAATGTATTATAAATCATTATCTTTCCACTCAGCATCCTGGAGCCACCAATATTCAACAGCATGCTTTTCTTTTCCTAAAAATAAGTTAATATACATTTTTAAAAGAAAAAAAATAAGAAAGCTGAGTGAATTTACTCCTCAGAAAGTAAATGTGTCTGCAAAATGGAGAAAATTGACGTTGTGTGAATTCACACACATTGCTCTACAGTCAACTCCCTGTCCTGCAGGATAACTTCCTTTCTATTTCTTGCTATTGGAATCTATGCCATTCAGCTTAGTCCTGTTTTACTCTTTATCATTCCACTCCTTTTTCATCCTTTCCCACAGCCTTGTTAAACCACTTGAACTTAAATCCTAATTCAAAGCCCATTGAAGTTCATAGCAATTTTTCCATAGATCTTAGGGTATTTTTGATGAGATTTTCAGTGCTGATTCTCTTCTTGGCAGCATCTACTATAGCCTGTTTGCTTATACCTAAAGCTCCATATCTCCTAGAGGGTACACAACAGCTTACACATGATAAATTTCTTTCTTGGAATTTGAAAATTATAATTTCAAAATTAGTACCTAGCTTTCCAATATCAGTGATTAATTGTGGGGCTTTTTATCTTAAGAGTCCAAATAGTTTAGGGATTTTCAAATGGATCAAATCTATTAGGTCAACTTTTCATCCATTTTTTTCCCACATTTCTGCTGTCAGTACTGAAAAGAGAAATAGTGTTGAGATACAAGGAAAATACTTCTTAGGGCTTATATGCCTAGCCAGATTTCAAAACTCTGAGAAATCTCATGCAGTAGTCTTGCCATTAATATACCAAAATTCAGTCCTTGTAAAGACTGCTGAACAAATCTGGATATTGATAGCTTGATACACCAAACTGTGAGACATTTTAAGCACAAATTCAAAAAACCATCCATATTTTGAGGCATTAACAAATATTTGATGCCATACAGCCTTAGTCCATGACAAGTTTTTCTACTTGCTGTGGTCAGAGATGTAACACTAATACCAGACAAATTGAAAGTGCGTTGCTAAGTGTTCATGAAAAAGCAAGGAAGCCAAGGGTCTCTGTGTCAATCTGATTCAATGGTTTGTGGACTATCAGAAAAATATTTTGGCTGCAGAGGAAGATTTGAGGAGCCTCATAGCTAGTCCTTTTTATTCTACACAAATATGCGGGCACTGTTTAATGAATCGCATACAATGGGAGAAGTAACATTTCTCAACCATTCCTCACTGAAAATCAGTTCTTTCCAATGCTTGAGACAGGTGTCCACATGAAGCATAGACCTACCTGTCTTATCCTGCTTCAGTATTCCTTTGTACTCAGAGGCTTTCCAATCACCTTACTTTATCCCAGGTTCCAGTTTATTACTGAGTTTTGTAATTTCTCTATTCCCAAACAGAAGAGCAGAGTGACAGGAGAAGGTAACCAAAATATTAATTAGGATCTACTGCAGGAAGTGATGAATAGTGGCATAATCTGAGGTTTATCAGAAGTTTTAATTTTGGGCAGTGTCCTTGGGATGTACACTATCCAGCTTAATTTTATATATTTATCTTCTTTAGATTTTTAGCTACCTAAATTCCCTAAAAACCTAAGAAGGAGAGAGTGAGAGAGAGAGGAATCCTTGGAACTTGGCCCCACTGTAAGCAATGTATTCATATTTCTAAAGAAAAACCATGGACAATCCCACTCTTCCCATGGTCACATCCTCAGACATAGATGGATCCCACCCACTGTCCCCCAGTACCTCCATTCCCCTTCTGTCAAGGGGACTGCACAGCTCCCCACTTATGGTGCCTGCTTCTCAGGCACTCTGACAGCACTGGTAGCAGGAGGATTTGGTGTTTCTGTAATACCATTCTGCAGTACCCCTGTGGTTCTACCTTCCCCTGAAGTTTTCTACAGTCTTTTATTTTGTTTTTTAAGTGCTGTTGCATGCAACGCTGAAAATAGATTATTCATTGTTATGAATTTATACAGCGCCCTAAGGGTCCCTTGATTTGTACTGTAGAGTATCTCATGAATAGATCTCAGTTGGGACTTGAGAGTCATGAAGCGTGGCTGAGCTGTTCGCTCTCTTCTAGATGAACTGTGAACAGGGGACTTCAGTGATATACAGAGAGAAAGGCTTGCTGCTGAGAGGAAAGACTTGCAGGAGTCTCTTCTTAAGAGACCAGCTGAGAAAGTATTCAGAAAGTAATGTGCATTTCTAACCTTTTCCTTTGAGCAAAAATCATCCCTCCAAAAATACATAATTCTCTACAGACTGGACTGTAAATTTAAGAAAATGAAGACCTACTACACCAAGCTCAAATGGCTGCCATTACAATTCCATACATACCTGCTATGCTCATCAGCATATGGCCAAGGAGCATGGTTGAGTGGGTGCACTCAGAGACCAGGGACAGTCAGTGGCTGAGGTGATATAGCAGTCAATAGCACAGAATTCTGTCTGCTTCCACTCTGTGTGACAAAAGAATAAACACTCTCTGCTTACTAACTGCAAGCTAGGAAACCCTGAAAAGTAAAGCTTATCCATTTAGGCTCTTTCACGCAAAGTTTATATTACTTAGCTTCCAAATACAAACTAATGGAAGTTTATTCTCTGAAGACATGCCCGAAGTGCAATATACAAAACCATTGTTACACTGGGAGTCAGTCAAGTGAGTTCTTCTTCCTGGGTCTGCACTGTGTGTGACATTATGGCCTTATTTACTTTCTGTCTCCAATGTATAAAGGTCTCTAAACTCTTGAGGATGTTGACTGTCTCTGCCTGGGCTCAACTGTCTCTTTTGGATATTGATTTTCCTGTAGGCATTCCCTGCTAACATCTCACAGAGAAATGGAGATGCAGAAGGCCAAAAATTGGTACATAGTTCCCTGAGCAATAACTGTATGGTAAGACTGAAGTCATGCTTTCCTCAGCAGCTGCTTAGAAGCATAAAAAGCTGTGACTTGTCTTAGCAAAGGTTTCCTCATTATCAATTTTGGTACTTCAGAAAAGCTGGGACTTAGACTGACATGATGTAATCATCACTCCTGAGTGCAAAACCTCTGCTAATAAAAGGACTAGGTTAACAAGAACAGACAGCAGGACATTCAGACAGTGGAATATAGGTGCTTGGGGGTTTTAATTTTTTTTTGCTATTTTTTTGTACTATTTGTAATTATAGTAGAAGTTTCTGCCAGCACTCAAGGGGAGATCATACTTCATCATACTGGTAGTCAGCATAGCTGGCATAGACAAAGTTTCCTCCTTCTCCAGGGAGAGATCAATTCACAACACAGGCTGGAGAAAGAGCAAGAAATTGAATTAAAACCTTCAATACTTCAGATGCTACCAGCCTGTGCAAATACCAGTCCCAGCACATGTAAAGGTAAAGGTGATGCCTCTCCCATCCCACCATCTAAAAAAGGGCTGAAGGATAACTCAGTGTTTCTGCTTCTGAAAGGGTCTATGATGAATGCTGAGGAGCTTAAAAAGAAAAAAAAAATCATATTGTCAAAACATTGGAATGAGAGTGTCAAGCCCATGTATTGCATATATTCTGTTACAACTATTATCTTCACTAATGATGTTTCCATGAAAACATAAAGATCAAGGAAAGGGAAAGGAATAACAACATCTTTCATTGTGTTGCTGTATGTCTGATAAAGTCATTAGGGAAAACAAGAAAATGGCTTTTTGATGCTGATGCTGCATAAATATGTTTTCTGAAGGGAAATGTTTTCACATTATCCTAAGAGGTGAAAAAAAGGAGAGATCATCTCCCAGGCATCCCACACTGAGTAGTGATTTCCCTTAGCCCCATTGAAAAAGGGGCAAACTCCCTTGATAAATGACAATAAAGGTGGATAAAGGAGTAAAATAATCCTCTCTGATACACAGAGAAGGGTAGGGAATTACCAGTACCAGAGAGAAGTAGAGTTTGTGGAAGGAGCTATACTGAATCTAGGCAGCCAAGTGTTTCACTTGGTAAGATTACTTGAACAAGAAAGATTATCTTATCATCATGAAGTTAGTATATCAGAGAGCTTGCTTCAGTTCCTGAGACTCACACAAAGATATATATAGACCTCGACTGGGAAAAGCCAGGTTTTTATCCAGACTTTCTCTTTCCTGTGTGGCATAGAGGCCTGCATGGAAATTGAGACCAAGGTCTTGACTTCTCATGTAAGGGAATTATAGAAGTAGATAGTACTGATAATGCGGATTGGCTCGACCCAAGCACAACAGCCTGCACTTGTCCTTGTTGAACTTCATGAGGCCTCTATGGGCCCACTCTCAAGCCTGTCCATTTCCCTATGGATGACGTCCCCTCTCTTCACCATGTCAGCTGCCCCACTCAGCCTGGTATCATCTGCAGACTTGCTGAGGGTGTAAATTTCTGCTGTCTATATCATATATGGATATATTAAACAACATCAGTCCCAGTACAGATCCCTGTGGAGTACCTCTTGTCATTCCTCTCCATCCAGATATCAAGCCATTGATGCTCTGGATGTGACCATCCATCCTTCATTATCCACCAAAGTGTCCACTCATCGAATCTATATCTCTTCAACTTGCAGAAAAATATGTACAGAGCTTTCTTGAAAATGGGCATAATGTTTACCTTCTTCAGATGGTCATGAACTTTGTCTCACAGCCAGAATGACTTTGTCCAAGTTGTAGTCCCTTGAGTTCGGAAGTGTGAAGACAGAGCATGCTAACGAAAGTTGAGGAAAAAAAATACTGTGTTCCTCATCTACTGTTGCAAGTTCTGCATTCTCATCAAGGGAATACACTTTCTTTGAGCTTTTCTTTCTAGCTGTCAAATATAGAAGTATTTCTTGTTATTATTAGCACTTGTCACCAAATTTAGCTCCAGCCATGCCTTGGCCTTCCTGACATTATCCCTATGTATCTTGGCAGTGTCTCTGTTGCTTTCCCAGGATATCTGTCCCTTTCTTGAACTGCCTGTGCAGCTCCTTGTTCCTTATAATTTTGTCCAGCAGGTCCCAATTCAGCCACCCTGGTCTCTCCCCTTTCTTGCTTAATTGCTTCCACCTAGGGATTAAGAGCCCCTGAGCTCTAAAAAGCCTTCATGAAAATCTTACAGGATCCTCACTAGGCATCTGGCTGATGCACTTTGCTCAGGACTGTGAATTACACCAGAGTGTTGTCACTGCACCTCAGGCTGCCTCCAATCTTGACATTATCAATGAATTCACTAGCATTAGTGATTATCAGGTCCAGTACTGTATACCTTATGTAGGGCTGTTTATTTCCTGCCTCATTGAGGCACATCAGGAACCTCCTGGAGGGCTCATACCTCACTGTATCACTTTTCCAGCAGATGTCAGGATGGTTGAAATCCCCCAGCAGGAAAAGACTCTTTGAGTGTGATGCCTCCTGTAGCTGGAGTAAGTTAGCTTCATCAATAAGTTCCTCTTGATTGAGTGGCCTGTGATAGACACCATCTAGGTTTCCCATGTTAAGTCTCTGATTTCTACTCATATGCTTTCAATTTCCTCTTGACTACTTTTCAGAGAAATCTCTTCACACTCTATACTTTCCTTAATACAGGGGGCAACCCCTCCTCCTCTCCTACCTTGCCTGTCCCTTCCAAATAGCCTTTATCCCTTGATGGCCACACACCATCTGGAAGATAAGAAATGAGTAGTAGTCTATGGACTTAACCCAGGCAACAGAAAGATAGAAGAATTCCCTATGAAAGGGGTCTCCTGGGTATACTAGACCTTCCATTCCTCTCAGGAGACTGTCTCCAATGACTGCAGCCTGTCTTATTCTCCAGTATTTGAGGCTGTTACTGGAGCTATGCACAGTCCTGATTCTGAACACATTTGCAGTGTAGATTGCTCCTCATTTGAATCTTCATTTGCCAGACCTCCCTCACCTGAACCTCTTACCTGCTGTTCAGAGGAACTGAAATTGGCAAAGTGGGCAAGGAGGGAGTTCACTCACTGCCCAACCATGAACTTTTGTCCACTCAACTCTTTTCATTCCAGTTCTTACATTCTGCCTGGCAAAGGCAGTTTACAGGAGCACCATGACCTCAGCTCCTCTCTCACAGGTACTCCTGTCTTTGCTTCTGTCCTGGTTCTGGTGGGGATAGGGTTAATTCTTGCACCGGTATCCCATTTCCCATTACCACCTAAGTCATGCTAACAAGAAGCCAGATGGTGGCCAGGAAGGGGGCAGGAGAAATAAGGGTGGTGGCCACTTGTGTCCTGAATGGTGGGCATTAGGGTGTAGTATTTTGTAATGCCTGTGCATTCCCCTGCCCATGTTATTGCTCTTCTTTTCTTATTTCCACCAGTCTTGTTCTGTTAAACTTTGGGTTTACTTTGCTTCAGTTTTAACCCAACTGAGTTGCTTTCCTTTTTTCCCCATGAGTCTGCCCCCACAAAGGTGGCAGCTAGATCCAGACAGACCTGGTACTTTGTTCTTTCTGAGGCCTAGCCATGACACAGTTTCAAGGAGGGCAAAGCCTTTCTCTACCCGTCAATTTATTCTTCAGCCTCCCTAATGCTCCTTAGCCTTCCCACTTTTTTCCGCCATCAGGCTGAGGCAGGTTGTTCACGTAGTCAAAGCTCATAGAGTGCCCCTCAGAGCTGTACCCTGTTGCCAGCCCCCTGCTGTTCCTCCACAGTCTGCTATACAGATGGCTGAAAATTTCTGAAGGAGCTTTGCCTGGGTTCCCACACCAATTCTGGCTAAGGTGGAGTCCCTATCCCTCTTCCAGGTGGAGACCATAATTTACACCTTCAAGAAGGGTGACCGCTGCCCTTGTTGATTACAGGTAGCATCCACCTATCTCTTTTTTACATGACCCAGCCACCAGGTTGGTGCACTCTTGAAAGGCTCTTTTATGTCAGGGAGGGAGGATGGGTGGCATGGTCCAACCATGCTTCTTTTAAATCTGCCACTGGGGAAGCTGGCTCCACTTCAGGTGTCATCAGCCAGAACAACTGGGTACTGTCCCAGCCTCACTGCTTTTTTCCCAGTCTTCAAAAACTCCTAGAAAACAAGCTTCTTGACATCTCTTTCTATTGAAGTTCCCTTTCCCAGCAGACCCTGGAGCTGGTCTCCTTCCAGAACACTCAAGACTTCTTTGTGCTCTCAAATCAAGCTCTCAGAAATCACATTGTCTGAAGAGAAAAGACGTGGCTGGGAACATGTGCTCTGGAGGCCATTCTTTTCATGGCTGTCCTGCCTTCAGACTATTTTAGTCAGTTTGCGTTCTTCAAGGTCAAGCAGCAGATACAAACTCATAGTGAGAAGACCAGATGCGTCAGGAATGAGAGTGCTAAAGGACATTACTGAGATACTGGTTCTACATGAAACCAATATTTTATGTTCTATGGGTTCTCTTTATATGTCTGATCTTTTGTCTTTCTATAAGAGAAACCAGTATCATGGTCTCTGGAATGTGGAATAGATTTGCTAAATAGGCACACTATGCAGCTTTTCTGTGCAGGGACTGCTGTTTCATGTACTGCAAAATGGTTCCTTGGCACAGCTCCATGCAATAGAGTCATCCTCCTGTTTCAACTCCATAGTCTGCATGTTCAGTGCATAGTGGACATAATAGTTGAGTCCTGAATATTAGAGCTATGTTTCTGACACCATAAATTAGATCATACCACCCTAGGAAACATATATTGCTTCTCATTCTGTGTCTGTTTTGCCATAGAGCTGCCTCAAAGAATCTTTGATCACTAGAAATTATGAGACTTCACTCCAAGAAAGCTGGCATATTCAAAAGGTCTGTTATTTATGGAAATTTTTTATCAAAAAAGTTGTTCAACAGCAATTAAAATGGACACAGACACACCCTTTCCAAAATTTAAAAGTGCATGAAATTTTACCTTAATTTTTTAAAAAATTGTCCTAATTCTGCTGCAGTAAGTAACCCCAAGGACAAGTAAAAACCACTAATTATCTAAGCATGGGTTCACCAATTAAACTCAACCAGAGTCTTTTTGTTTGGGTGCAAGAAAGAAACGTGGATGGGGTGAGGTTGAAGGAGCTCTTTTAGGGGATCCTGAAAGAGTTGATCTCATTAACTTTTCCATGGGGGGCAGAAATTTTCTGTGTTATGTTATCTGATGCCCACAGTCCATGCCAGAAGTAACCTCTTTGCCACCTACAGCTTGCAGGCTCTTTAGAACTTTGAAGGTACAAATTAGCTCTGTCACATTATCGAGGTCTCCAGGAACTTTTCTTTAAAGGCATTTTACCTTTTGTGCTTTTTCCCCTGTTTTTTGCCCAAAGTAGGCCTTACTTTATTTTTCCCCTTTTTTCTTCATCTTTAACCCCTTTCCTTTGCTGATGCCTTTTTTTTTTTTTTCTTCAACCTCATTTCGATGGTCTGGCAGCTAAGATCTGTAATGGTTTTTCCTGCTGGACGGCTTTATAATTGGGACTGCAGAGTTCTGAAAGCATGCCAGATATGTCGTCATCAAACAGCAAAGCCCTCATTAGAGCCTGAGTTGTAAGTGCATGTGTATGTTTTCAGAGGAACTTTCCTGTTAATGTCTAGTAGGTGTCCAGGAGCAAAGATCATTGTCTCTTTTGTAGCTGGCCTTTAAATAAAGGATTTTTCCCAGGGAAATGAAATGCTTCCCTTTGTACCACTATGTTTTCTATTGTAATAGGGAATAGTCTATATCATTTGGCTTCTGAAGTGGTACTTGATATGACAGGAAACTGCTCTCCAAATGCTAATTGTCCTTGGACTGCATTTTTTTATTCAGGAGAAGCAAAACTGGGATATTGCACTATTTTTTTCCCCTCTAAGTGTTTAGTTGAGTCTTCAACAGGATAAATCAACCTCTCCCCTTGCATGGCACATTGTTGAGTTGTAATATTTATCCACAAAAGATTTATTTTATTTCTATGAAAAAGAAGGAGGAGTGACTAACGGTGTCTAATAAAATAAATAAAAAATTCATTATGAGAAAATTGTTCTGATGAGCTTGCAATGGAACAGCATGTTCAGATGTTCCCATTTCAGTACAACATTTTTTTTGTGTAATTTTAAAGCTACTGCTAGTGTATAAAATCCAACATGATCATTACTTTAATTCCCAAGAGTTTTTTCTATTTGTTCTATTATCGTTCAACTTTAAAGACTGAAAACAATGGAAATAACATAATTTCCTGCAAAACTGAAAATATATTTGGAGCCAGAATATATTTCTGAAAGTAAATTCAAAATGGAAGTGTACAATTTTGTAGGTATGTATGGTGTCATATGTCACTGACAGTTAGACATAAGCAGTTCTAAGTAACTAGGCTGCCTCAATGATCTGTGTAGTAAATTTGTTGGCACCAGAGGATTCATCTCATGAATTTACAAATAGGATGAAGTTCTTCTGAAGGAAGGTTCACTACACTGTTACCAGATATATATGTTCTGTTTCTTTGTCAGAGAAATGTAAATAAAGGATAAAAGTGAGAAAAAATTTGTTGTAATAAAAATGTTGAACAGGAAGGACACTCACCATTTTATTTTGGCTCTTTTCTTGTCATTATTTTTCTCAACATCTAACAAGCTTTACAGTACTTTTATTCCTAAGTACCTAATGGAGTTTTTCTAGATCACACCCTGCACTCTGCTTGGTGCTGTATCACAGAAATCAGACTGTTGTCACTTTGTTACTAGAAGTATACAGTGTTGAATGGCAACTTAGTGAATTGCAGACCTCAGTCCTAATGAGAAAGTATTTCTCTGCAATCCTGGTTGGTTCACACAATAGCAAACAGCACCATAAACTTATCTACATTTGTTAATAAAAGCATATATATGATTCACAACAGCAAAAGATATGGTTCCTTGCTTTTATTGTCTTGTTCTTTTTCTTATTTCTTCTCTGTTCTGTCCTTACTGTCTCCACTTTCTCTTCCTCAATCCAGTGGTGATTTACATTATTATAATTACATGTTTTCTCCTGGTTAGTAATAATTCCAATGGCCTGTCCAGCAATACAACAAAAATTATTATCTGTAAAATGTTGTTCAGTGCAAAGAGAACACTCTTTATTTAAAATTAAAACAAAACAGAAAGATAACAAAAAGAAAACTTTCTTGTTTATGACTCTTTGTCTCATCCCCTGAGGAAGCAAACAGAAAAGAAGAGCATAACAAATGCCTATACAAAGCGAGAACAAAATTACAAAGAGGAAATCCAATACTGCATGTTAATTCACAAAGAGAAACAGTGAGTAAAGTGCTGGGCTTATCATTGACTAAAATGAAAAAAGGTTACCCAGCAAACCTATCTCTTCTGTCAATGCAAAGCTTTCCATAGAAATTAATCTGGACCTACAAAATTTCTTGTATAAATTAATCACTAGCAGAAAAAAACCAACAGACTGCTTCAAGGTGTAATTATTTCTTTATTTTATACTTACATAAATGTCAAGACTAAACTCCTTAGATCATATTTACTCTTGAAGTCTGCTGTATGAAGTAATATTTTTTACCTTTCTGTCCTATTGTGTTCAGATTTCAATGACTGGAGAGCTGCTCAAAAGCCCACCTTGATTTCATTATTTTTAGAAAAGCAGATCCTTTTAGCAAGTATGCAACATTTTACAAATTTTTACCCAGCTCCAGTGGATTCAACCAAAGATTTTTGTTTTTAAAATGTCAAAGTATGAGAGATTTCCAAAAAATTAATTAATGAGAGATGAACCTCATCTTCATCAAAAGCAACAGCAATTTAAAATATTTTTGACCCAAGGATGTTAGAATATCCCATCAGGGCTCTGTGTAACAATATTTGCGAAACTATCGGACTGACTATTCTCCATCTAGTACTGTCAATTTGTGGATGTCCAGGTATTGTAAACATATAGTGTATTTTATCAGCATTGTCTTTCAAAGTACAAGGCTGACTGCAATTTGCTTTGAAGTATTGTGTCCAACTCTGGAGCGCTCAATACATGAAGGACATTGAACTTTTGTAGCAGGTCCAGAGGAGGGCCACGAAGATGGTCAAAGGGCTGGAGCAACTGCCCTATGAAGACAAGCTGAAGGAGTTGGGGTTGTTCAGCCCGGAGAAGAGAAGGCTCAGGGGGGACCTCATAGTAACTTATCAATACCTGAGGGGGTCCTACAGGGGCAGGGCAGGGATAAGACTTTTTAATAAGATATCTGATGGGAGGACCAGAAATAATGGATGTAAATTGGAAGGGGGTAGATTCAGGCTTGACATAAGAAAGAAATTCTTTACAGTGAGGGTGGTGAAACACTGGAACAGGTTGCCCAGAGAGGTTTTGGATGCCCCCTCAATCCCTGGAGGTGTTCAAGGCCAGGCTGGACAAGGCACTGAGCAGCCTGATGTAGTGGGAGGTGTCCCTGCCTATGGCAGAGGGGTTGGAGATGATCTTTAACGTTCCTTCCAACCCAAACTTTTCTATGAGTCTATGAGTGTCCCTTTTTTTAATGTATTAATCTTGATGTCTTTTTCCTTCATGAAGGACTTTTTATAAACCTACTGAGGTTTGTAAACTCTGTTTTCTACAGTGTGGAGTTCAACAACTCATCAAGATTTTAGTCTTTATGATCAGAAAAATTAATTTGCATGAATTTGTGTTTCACTTTTACTGATTAAATTTTATATCCTCTGCTTTTCATATTGAAAAAACAGTCTTGAAATGTAACCTGCAGAGCATAAAATTTCTAAATCTCATCGACCTCCATCTTACTTCAATCAAGCTCATAATAATTTCTTCTGTAATATCACACAAGAGCTCCAGCATTAATAGACAAACAGAAACTCAGTAGTTGTCATTCTTTGTTTCTAAGACAGACTCTTCAATTAGAGAAAGGTAGGCACTGGCACTGGTCCATTTCAACTAGGAATTAATCAAGCAAGGTATCAGGGATCCTTCATGGATTGAACTCAGATATGGAAAGCAAGAGTGCAAGAAGTTGATGTAGGATCAGATGTCCTGGGAGATCACTGTGTAGTTAAGGCTTTAGGAAAGGCCACTTGGCATTTTGTCTGGCAAGAGACACGAAGGGTAACAGGGTAACAAGATCTTGCTCATCAACACAAAAGAAAACTCAGAGGAGTTTTAAGCATGCTTCTGAATGAAGCAGGGGACTTCCAATATTTTAAAGATATGAGTGTTTATTTGCCTTGGTCTTTTCTGGTGAGACTTAACATCAGAATTCCTTAGGCCTTTGGGGAAACATCAGGGTCAGTGGGAAAGATAGGGCAAAGAAAATTTACTCTTGGTGGAGGAGAATCAGATTAGTGAGTATTTTTTCCAACTGGACTTACATATGAACACAGATTCTGGTCAATTTCATTGCAAGACCACTCCAAACAATCATTGAAGATCTGTGGTGATTGGAAGGGATTCCTTTGGAAATAAAGAGCAATCCTGACTTCAGGAGGAAAGTGAGAAAAATCTGGTGAACCGCAGGCTGGTCAACATTACATCTGTCCATGGGGAAATGTAGCCAATAACCATGGAAACTAAATATTTAAAGGACAAAAAGGTGACTGGAAGTAGTCATTTGGATTTTCATAGGAGAAATCATGCCAGACAAGCCTGATGACCTTATGTGACTAAAAGTCAGGCTAGGTGGAAGGGGGAAAAGCTGTGGATTTTGTTTCTTTTGACTGTTGCAAGGCTTATGACATTGACTGCCGTTGACAAGCTGATGAAATATGGACTGGTTAAATAGTCAATTAGGTGGCCTAGAAACTGCCTAACAACAGTTCTTAAGGGTTTGTGATCAGCAAACTCTACGGAGGCCATTTACTAGTAGTGTATCCTAAGGGCCTATAATGAAGGTCAGAACTGCTTAAAATCAATTAATTAATGGGAACAATGCACCCTGAGAAAGTCTGCACATGATATGGAATGTGCCCAAATACTGCAATAAGTTGTCCAGAGAGGTTTTGTAGTTTCCATCCATGGACACACTCCAAATCTCTCTGAAAATGGTATTAAGAAACCTACTATAGGTGGTATAGATTAGGCAGTCTCTAGAGATCCCTTCCAACCTCAGCTGTTTTGTGATTCAGTAAACTTTCCAAATGAGTAGAGGCTTGGGCTACCTTTTTTTTTCTTCCTATCTCTGACATAAGGGGCCGGGGCTGGGGCTGGGCAGTGGATAAACAGGCCACATAATATGCTCTGGAGTGTTATTAATCTCCAGTTCATAAATGTTAATGACTTTCCTGCTCATGGCTAATCCAGGCAGAGAAAAGTGTTTCTGAGATTAGAAGATAAATCCTTACCTCCATGGCAAGCCCAGAGGACTTTGAAGTATTTGGTAAAATGACATGTTAGCATCAGTACAAATTCTACTCTAGGATAGAACAGCTCAGATTTATGCTCCTGAGAGACATCACATTTATCAAATGATCTGTGATTTTTCCACAAAAATTCAAGCTGTGTTAAGTTTGAGAATGTAAAGAGGACAATTATCAAGAGAAATTCTGTAAATAAAACAACAGATACCTCCTGTACCTGCTCTCTCATAGCCCATTTCAAATCCTTTCATTTGTTATTCTGCCACTGTGGACTGTGTTCTTGCAGTCCCTCAGGCAGCATTTCACAAAGATCAGGACATATTGGAAGACATCCAGATTTTGTAGTCATCTCTGAGCAAACTGAGAAAGCACAACAGATAAAAGTGCATGCAGTGTCTACTCATATCTGAATATGCTTTATGTAAAAAGAGATGCTTTCAACCAAGAATAGTTAAAATTTCCCTGTAATTCACCTGGAAAGAAGGAGAGATGAAGAGAGATATATTGATACGATGGGCTGCACCAAAAGAACTATGGCCAGCAGGTCATAAGAGAAGTGGTTTTACCCCTTTACTCCATTTTCATGACACTCCATCTGCAGTGTGGTCCAGTTCTGAGATCTTCAATATAAGGACACAGGACTGTTGGAGTGCCGCAAAAGAGGACCACAAAGATGACCTAATGGCTAAAGCATCCCAACTACAAAGATTATCTGAGTGATATGAAGTTGTTTAGCCTTTAGAAGAGAAAATTCCAGGGGGATCTAATAGATCCTTTTAGTACTACCCAAAAGGGGGAGGGGAGGTATGTAAAAAATGGAGAGAGTATTTTTGTCAAGGTTTGTGGTGAAAGAACAAGGGATAATACTAGTAAGATGAGTCCTGGGAGATTTAGACTAGATTATAGAAAAAAATTCTTAACCATGAGGTTAACCATGGTGAGGCACTGGTGGCATGAGGGTGAGTTGCCCAGACAAATTGAGGCTATTGCTTCCCTACAGGTGTTCAGAACCAGGCTTTGAGCAATGTGGTCCAGTGGGAAGTGTCTGTGCATATGGTAGGGGGTTGTAGCTAGATGATCTTTAAGATCCTTCCCTGTCTGAGCAACTATATTATTGATGTGGATTCAATCTGCACTAATTTATAGACATGTCCATATTTTTGAGTATATGTAAACAAATACATTTTTATATGCATAAATATGCATGCATATTCATGTAAATAAATAAGAAATAGGCCATGCGAACATTTCAAAGCATTACAATTGACACCTGTTTGGATTAATACTTATGTGGTTTTATGCATGTTTGAGCATTGGGGAACACGTCTTTAAGTATTTTTATATTTTACCTTCTCCCATCTCTGTCAAAAAATGAATGTTTTATTGAGGCAAAGAAAGAAATACCAGAAATACCACAGAATAATAAAGACATCTCAAATACTTCAAATGCCTGAGTCTAATAAACGGTAGCACAGACTTGAGTTTGCTTCACTGAGGTTTTAAGGAAAGATATTGTGGTAATAATAACAAGAGGGATCAAATTCTTGTGCATATGACCTTCATCATGTTTAACAATACACCTTCAACTTGTTTATCAATACAATGTTCATGCAATATTCAAAGTTGTTTCTGCTTTTGAGCTGACAGTTAATGTCAATATTTCCTTTTTTTTCATTATTTACAGATGAACGGCAAGGGAAGAAGGCATGAAGGGGAGTGAGAATAACATAGGAATCTAGAGGTGTCTCCTATTTAACCAAAACTGGTCTTGCACAAAAACTGAATCTGCTTTCTGCAAAATTCTATGAGGAGATTAGTCATAGATTTCCAGATAGCCTAACAAATGTCTGTTTCCATTAAAACAAGCAATTTCACTCGATCATTAAATAATAAATGCATAAATCTTGTGCTTTTGTTGCAGCAAGTTTTAAGTAGGAAAAATTTGTCATTTGTAAGATGAAAGGCTGGACAAAAAGAAATAAAATCAGAATTTCTAATCATGAAAATATCCACTGTAGAAGTGGCTTTAAAAAATCCTACTCTTTCACATGTCACAGTATTTATTAAAATTTTAAAGCTTTAAAGCAATATATCTGGAACAACTCAATCAAGAGACACTTCTGCACTTGCAGCAAATGGAAGTTCAGGAAGTTCAGAATCAGGTACACCCAACACTAACATTATTTTAACTGAATCTCCCAATTATGGCTATTCGTGTTTGTCTGGAATAGAAAATAAAATGTCAAGAAAATCAATAAAGGGCTTTGTATAATGAAAAAGAGAATTTTTCAAGTGTGGTAGGAATACAACATATACTGAGAGTGAGACATTTCCATTAGCAATTGCAATAGACAAAATTATAATAGGGAAGCAAAAAAGGAAATATTTCCTATGAAAAGTTATCTCTCATATCTGAAAGGCAATATGAAGCATCTGCTCCAGATGATACCAATGAAGTATTATGAAGTATTTTTTAACTCAGTAGTAATTAATAAAGAGAGAGGAACTTTTTTTTAAGTTATAGGCATTTAGAAATTATGGGGCTGAAATTCTCAAGAATTAGTCTTGGGTGCCTGTCTTCCAGTTAATGGGAATTTGTAATAGTTTTTTTGAAAAATATCACCTGGGCATTCAAGAAAGATAACACTACTGTTCCATTATTGAATTAAATAAAAACATTGGATGTCTATTCTGGGTAAGACAACAGAAAATTTTACAACACTCAGCAAACAGTAAAATTAAAGTGGCAGTATATAATATCAACCAACACAATAATAATGATAATAAAAACAATGAAAAGGTAAATATGATTTTATGTTTAGAGGTGCTTACAAGTGGTTTTGTAAAAGTAATTCTACTACTATATGTTATAGTATACCTTTTTTCAGCACACCATTTTGATTCAAAATATGTACTTCAGAGTATCAATTAAGTGTACACAGTCTTCTCTGCTAGCCTGAGAGCTAGTTAACTGATAACTAGGAAAAAAATAATTGTTTCCAAGAAAGAATCACCAATGAATACCAGAAGTTTAGAGAAAGGCTTAAAGCTCATCCGCATTTTAAAGAGGGAGCTGGAAGGAAACACAGAATCATTCCTGATAAAATTTACAAAAGACATCATATTTATCTTTCCATTAGCTGGTAGAAGGATAAATATTAATGACATTCAAGCTGGTATACAAAAGCATCTGTGTTACTTGGTAAACCAGCCTGAGCCACCCATGATATTTAGTTTTTCAGTGTCTGGTTCTCTAAATGCAATTATATATAACAAACACACATATTCACTCTGGGCACAGAATGAAGCACAGGATGCTGGAAAATGAAGCCTCTGAAAAGGATAAATGCAACTGTGATTTTATGTATGGCACTGATAAAAGAGAAGATTGTGTGATCATGAGATGTTTAAATAGGGAGAAAGAGGAAAGTAGTGAAGAAAATATTTCAAAATTCAGTGCTCATACAACCAGTAGTAGAATAAAATTGTGGCATATGCATGAAGAAAAAAATTGGAATTTATTAAAAAAAATTAGCTGGGTGCAGAAAAGAGCCAAGAAAATGATTTCAAGTCCAAGGAAAATGCTTCACAGAGAGAGACTTAAAGAGCTCAATCTGTTTAGCCTATTAAAATTAAGACTGAGAGGTGACTGCAGTACAGCGTATCAGTACCTTCACAGGGGAAGAATGCTGGGTAATAATGGGCTCTTTAATCTAGCGGGGAAAGGCACATCAAGAACTAATGGCTGGGAGCTGAAGCCAGACAAATTCAAATTAGAAATTAGGCACAATGGAGGAGATTATTAACCAGCAGCACAAACTACTGAGGGAAACAGTGTTTTCTCCATTAGTTGGTAACTTTAAAAACAGAAAAGACCCTTTTTCAGACATGTTTTGTCTGAAGCCTTATTCCTTACTATTTATTATATCTCAAGGAAAAGCATAGTTCAGCACAGATTTGTGCATGGTTGAGGTGGTACAGGTGAAAGGGAGATTCCTCTTGACACAGGTTGAGTTGTCCAAATGCTGAGTGAACGTAGTTAGCAAGATGATGACTCAAGCTAATGAATCTAGCCCCTTGATTACTGCTTCAATCTCAGTAGCCTCATTTTTGTGTTTTCAAGTTGTCACAAGGAAAAGCAGCTTGTCTTTCTTACTTGAAGCACACTACAAAAGTATACTTTTTTGCAAATGCAACATTTTTTGCCCCACAAAAGATGCAATATTAACTTTACTTTATCCTGATACATCAGAAACTGCATTTACAATACATAGAGCTCAGTCTACCAATTATATGGGAAAACATTCTACTCTAAAAATGTGTATATATGCATGTATATATGTATATATTTCACTGATTGAAATAGTTAATTAAAACAGCTCTTTTTCTAAAGGTTTTTGTTTGCTTTTTTTTTTTGGTTTGTTGGGTTTTTTTAGTGAAATTCAGAGAAATATGGGAGACAAAACTCGAAGGAATGAGAAAATTAAAATGTCATAGGTGAATGTTTGTTAAAATTCATTAAAAACTAACAGAAAGTGCTGCACCCTTTCTAGAAGTCTTGACTAGATTAATAAGATGTTATCTGGGTTTTGGATTTATGAGCCCCAGCATTCTAAATAAGACACCATTTTTTCCACCAGTTGTCCCATGCATGCAGGTGGCATGAATTTTAATACACTGCTAGATGCCTGCTAAGTTTCTCTTTTACAAGCAGACTTCATAGAAGCTAAGCTATGTACCTGGCTTGTCAGCCTGGAAGCTATCAGAGATGCTAGTTACCTACAAACTGTTCAAGGTTAACCAGGAGCTGAAGGGAACTTCATTTCAACATAAATGACTTCGTGAATTTATCAGCCACACCTGCCCTTAGTCAATAAATGGACAACAGCTGCAGTCCATTCCTTTAAAACTTGTAGTCAATATGCATTGCATCTCAGAAGCTTTTGAAGGTACTGTAGTTACTCAGTGTAAAGTCTTTGCATTCTGTTATTTCCAGATGATTGTTTTGGGGTTTTTCTTCATTAAAACAATGATAGCAATGTGTGTATTTGCCATGCCAAATAAAAAACACAGTCCAATCCCATCACTCTTTTCATGACATTAATCAAAAGTGTTGTTTGGCTTTTGTTTAGACTGTTTCAAAACTTATTTATTAGTAGGGTGGGAGAGTTTTAATAATTTATTTTCCTTTGTGAACATCCTTGTTATTTTCAGTGTTTTCAGAGTTGATCACTATACCGTGTGTTCTAGTAGATCTGTTATAAGTTTGTTGTTTTCTTTAAAAAGAAAAAGGTCAATATAAAAGAAGTAGAAGTAAACAAGTTCACATGTATTTCTTTGTGCAAATTTAAAGAAAAATGCACTACTATTCAAAAGCTGATTAAATATTAATTTAGTAATTTTATTATTTAGTCCATTATTTAATTGGAGTTTAGGACTGTTCACCATTTATGGTCACTTATTGAATGAATGGTAGTAATTATTACATGTTAGATATGTGGACAAGTAAAGTTTAAATTTATCTGATCTCTTTTTTTGCCTCTCACTATGTTAGAAGGGATTCTATTTGCAGAATGACTTCTTAAGGTAAACAAAGTATCTATCTTCAGTACTTTTTTTCAGTATTGGTGGTAAAGCATTTGAAAGAATTTATGTCAAGGTTACAAAAACCAGTGAACATTAGGGCATGATGTGAATATGATTATATCTGGAGTTCCCAGGTTGGTCTCAGTATCCTCTGAGCTAAATCCAGACAAATGCATAATGCAATTGTGTCTCCAAAGAGTTTACAGCTGAAGTAGAATTTATTGTTAGATCTTATCCACAGGCCAGAAATTTCTGATCTAACAAATCTTTGATATAAGAGTGTTTGGACTGGGATTTCTATAAGAATTTACATTTTAAAACTTTACTTTTGTGAAAAAGTCTGTTGAACTGTCAAAAATATTTCTTCAAAAATTTTTTGGAGCCTTAAACTGAAGTCGAAAAATTTAAAGGTTAACAAACATTATCAGCATCTTCTTTATTCAGTTTTGTTTAAATTAACCCGGTTTTTTAGTAGCACTGGAAAACTCCTGAATCAATTCATTCTTGTTTCTGGACCATTTAATTTTAAAAGCCCCTAGTAGGATAAATTTTCCCAGGACTAAGTCACACACAATCCTTAAAACTGTAATCCTTAAAAATTCTTGAAAATGAACAACTGATTTATTTCTAAGATTACAAAAAGTAGAACAGCTGTAAGGTGCAGCTTGGGCAGTTCAGGTTGGACTGTGGGAAAATGGGGATTGTACAACCCTGGAGCAAATTACTCAGGAAATTGATTAAGTTTCCATCCTTGGATACTTTCAAGACCACATAAGTTATGCTTGACTTAATATAATACTGACAAGTGTCCTGCTTTGAACAGGCAGCTGGACTAGAAACCTCAAAAGGCATGTCCTGACCAATATTTTTATGTAAGTAGCAAAATAATTGCAACATGTAATGGGTCACTTCTTTTTTCATACTAAATCTAATGTCCACTAAATGATCCAAAATGTTTCAAAAACCCCACCATAATTTGTGTATTAAGGGCCATAAGCCCTTTCAATTAATAGCTCCTTCTCATATATTGCTTAATAGAAAGCATCAATATTTTTTTCTGAGCAATTACTAAATAATAAGAACTTAAAATGAATTTCTAAAACCAGTAGAAAGAGTTTTTCAAGAATCTTAGAATCATTTAGGTTGGAAAAGACCTTAATTGAGTCCACCATCTTGAAGGCCACCCCAAAACCATGTCCTAAAGGGACACATTTTTAGAATACCTCTGGTGATTCTACCAATTCCCTAGATAACACTTTTGGTAAAGAAATTTTTCCTAATGTTCATACTAAAACTCCCCTTTAGCAACTTGAGGCTGTTTCCTTTTTCCCTGTTGCTTATTACTTTTACATGTTTGCTTAATTTTATTCTGGTTTTACTAAAAAAAAAAATTTAATCTGAATGAAAATAAAGTTTTATTGACAATTTGACTATGATGCTATATTTTGACATATTTGAGAATGAAAAGTTATGAGTTTTCATTTCCAAAATAACATTTTCTGTAATTCCCTTTGAAGTTTAATCCTCTCCTTCCTGCTGCGTCTTCAAATGAAAGCAAAAGTTCAACTTTTTATTTCGATATTTTCTTCAATCTTCGTTTTGCTGTTCTTTTCATTCTGTGCATGCATATGTGAATAAAAATAAAAGGAAATAATGAAAACATTTTCAAACTAATACTTTTTTCTCCTTTCCAGCTCTGTAGTTTTCTATTTCAACCTTCAAGTAAAAACCAAATAAGTAATAATGGATAACCCTACTGTTTTACCAATTGGCTGTAGACTGCATTAATTCAAAATACTGCCTATTGACCTGGATTTCACAGACTACTTTCTTTACAGACTGACTTGGAATGTGACCTTAAAATATCTTTATCTATCTTGATAAAAAGAAAAGATATCACTTTCCCAGCACACTATTTTAAACTTTATTAAGTATAGAATGCTTAATAATATATATTGCTAGTTATTTCTAATTTGCATCGGTAAAACTCTTCTAAATATAGTTGCTTTTACTGTAGTTTACACAACTCACAACTGTTGCTGAGCTCTGAATCACAGCCCTATCTATATTTATGGTTTACATAGTCCCTGTGGGTGTATGTAATTTTTACAGTTGAATAAAAATAGCAGATCCCTGCTTAAAGGACCTTATCATCATAGATCCTTAATTACAGCTATGTTAAAGTAACCTCCATGGTGGCCCATGAGCCAAAGTAACAATAAATAAAAGGGACCGTAAAGTGAGTAGGTTCTTCCAAAGGGAAATGTCAACCCACACAAGGAAAAGTCACCAGCGCAATAACGTTTCCTGCTGCAACTCAGGGCACCAAACAGGAACCAAGCAGTGAGAAGAGCTGGCGTCTTTGGGGAGACAGAGCTTCCTGTCCTCTGGGAAAATGAGAAGAAGCTGACAGGTGGGTGCTCAAAGGAAGGAAGTGGACTTTTAGACAGAGTCTATCTGCAGACAGCTAGAGTAAGACCTTGCATCAATGCCTCTTTTAGGAGCTATTTATTTTAATTTAGACCCTGCACTCTTCCCTGGAAGTAGGAGAGCTTTTCTCTAACCAGATGTCCTTCTGCTTCTGCAGTAGTTGCCTCTGTACTGTCAGTTAAAAGACAGTGGGCTTACAAGAGTGTGTCTTCTGGTTTAGTTGCCCTCAGATGATTTTGCTGGTAGGATATGAATATGGCAGCAGAAACCATGTATCCTGCAGTGGAAGCCTCATATACTCAGAAAAACCAAAACAGCAGCAAACCTCAATTTTCTCCCAGGAGTGAGTGTATCTACAGTATTTTTTTCTTTTGAGATGCCCTGCTGGCACCTCCTAGAATCTCCAAACCGTGTTTTTGATTTTTGCACTTTATTCAATTGTATTTTGTCCAGTCTCCAGCCACATGGGCTGTGCACACAATCCTTTGGTCCTCGATTTGCAGTAGCAGAATCCCCTGGGCCAGTCATCATCCCCTATTTGCCTTTCATACATCCACCTTTTTAGTTAGATCCCTAACTCCTTGGGTTTGGTTAGTAGTTTTGGGGTTTTTTTTTCCAGAATATGTTGTTCTTGCTTCACTGTTGAATCTGAAAGATCATACTACCTAATGCAGTCTGGCTTTAATGTGTTCAATGTTCATCCCTGATCTCAGAGCAGCTGTAAGCAATATCAATGTACAGACCACCCTAACCTCAAACAAATGGAAACCTGACCATTTTAAGCATTTGTCAAATTTAGTATCTGTAAAAAACTGTAACAAGGCAGGTGAAATTTAAGGAACCTGCTATGAACCAGTGGATTGAAACATACTCAGTTGCAGCCCTGGGGATCTGTTATTTTAGCTGGTGCAGGAGAGTGGATTTAAATAGAGATTTCCAGGCTGAATATATGAATCTGTAGTGAATCTGTAGTGCATTATACACTACATGTAAATGACAAACTACACACCTCATGATCTGAGCAACATGATTCCTTCTGCAGATGTCTTCAATAAGCAGAGTGGGGAAAGACCTGCTAACTTTTTTTCTTTCTCTCCCCTAGCTGAGGAGGTTCAAAGGTGGGGATTGGCCTCTGGTCTGTACAGACGCCTCTAGTCTGTATGCCATTAATTACATTTGGGTTAATCTGAGAAGAGCCAACCTTTTCATGTTTGCCACAATGTCTACTACCAATGCCCTTCACCACTTTTATCTGCCAGATCCCTAACCCGGAAACAGGGCTTTGTTTTCCCAGTGGTAGTGAAACTTCCATTTTAATTCCTCCTCTTCTATTCAGCTCCTTTGCATCTTTTAAATTTATAAAATACTTCAGGATAATTCTGTGAGAAAAGCTCCATGCCATATAACTGCATTAGCTTGAGAAGAAAACACACAAAAAAATAGCCTTTTAGTCATAATCAAGCTGCCTGCAAATTTGTCATATGCAATCTATGCACTGGATCTTATTCAGGACTGTAAGATGTGGTGGTTTGTTTTGTGCTGATGGGCTCAGTTGCCAGAGATTCCATCCCAATATAGATGTTTGTAATACACACTCTATGTCAGACTCCTCAGTCAGTTGTTGGTAATAGAGTTTGAAAGTCATATAGTGACAATATAAATGCAGATGGTATATCTCAGTACTTTGTTAGAAAGCTGATGGGACTTGGCTGCTTAGCATGCTAGATGGACTCTCATGAAATTTGCATTTTTACCCCAAACTGGAAAAAGACACTAGTCTACTGGTTTCCCTTTAATCTCAGCTGAGAGAAATCTGGAGGGCAATTCATCTGGCCTGGCTTTGACCTTTACCTTAGAATGGGATGAACTTCTCTCTGTATTTCTTTCAACAGACTTTGAAAATAAGCCTCAGGCAATTAGCTTAACACATAGAGCTCAATTCAATTGCTTAAGCATAGGCCCTGGGCTATTTTGGTCAGCTTCTGTCTTATGGGTACAACATACCTTTGATCCACTGTGGTATCTACCAATCCTTTTTAGCTGTCTGGGCTGGAACACCTCAAGTGACACTAGATATTTCAGGTATCTAGTCTTAGGACTCACCTAGACTCAGTGCCTGGAGGACTTTTTCAGAAGATCACAAACAGACAGTTGGTGTCACTTAAATTGTGTCAGGTCATAGCATTTGGTCTCCAGTATAAAATGCAAACCAGTAAGAGTCTTTCTGAAGTAAAGTGCCACATGGGAAAACTCTGTGTGGATGCCTTGTAAATGCAAGGACATTGCAAATGCTGCCAGACTTCTATTTTCAGGCAACTGACTCAAGCCACTACATGTCTAAATTTAGGTGTTTACATATGAGCTAGCTATCTCAGCTTGGAGAGCTATTGGTTGACCAGATATAGATATTTGCTTCATTTCTTTCTAAACCACTAATTGTATTGACTAGACCTCTACTCTCTGTAATGGGAACTTGGGCATTTATCTCACATGCAGACATCTAAAATTAGATGTCTTAATCCCTGAGCCAAATCACACCACTAACTTTTAGATTTCTAATTAAGATAAATTAATTGAAAACTACAGGACCTTTGTACCATTTTTGATCCTTCTTAAACTTTCATTTGCCCTTAGCTGGAAAGGGAAGATGACCATATTGCTTTCTTCTGCCTAGGACTTTGATGATTTGCAGGAATTATTAAAAAAATCAGGAATATTTCCTGGGCTTCCTTGAAAAGCAGCAGTTGCACATATATGGAGATCTGCTTTGTCATATTGAATGATAATGAATTGCTCTATTCCCTCATCAGCAATGGCTACATAACAGGAGTATAAAGAGATATCTATGGAATAAGAAGCAATGGTGGCTCATTTACGCCACTTCCCTAGATGTACTGTCCAGACTTGGCTGAGGATTTGAGTAATCTTCCTACCAGAGTTTCAAGCCATAACATAGAAACATTGGTAAGTTTGAATTTCAGCATCTGAATCATAATCTGCTTTGACTGATCTGGCACAGAGACTGAACAAATGTGATTTTCAACTTTTAGCAGTTGCCTGTGTGGAAAACTGGCCTTGTTTAAAATGTATGCTTTATGCTTTTTGGATTTTCTTAAGAAATTTTAGAATATTATTTGTTTCTTTATTAAATAAACGAGACGCAAATAAGTCTGGTGAAGCCAAAAACTTATAACCATCAGGAGAAATATACAAAAAGTAGAATATGCATGGAATAAGATAGGATGGAAATGGCAAAAAGTTCTCAAAAATTCTATGACAACCAAAAATTGTCTAATTTCAGGTAAACTGTGTCTTCCCAGAACAGTCTCTGAAAGTAGGTGACACCAAAACCAATCAGTGTTTATCTAATTATATTTCTTATGTTCTCAGGTGTAGGGGAGCTGATTTCTTCAGTGTCACATATTTTCCATTTCAATAGCTGCAGAAAGTAGTGAGAGTGTGTCTATTTCCACTTCACACAGAAGAAACTGAGACAGAGAGAGCCAAACCGAAAAGGTATTTAGCCCCCTGCTTCCTTTTGAAATAATCATATAGCAATATATTTGGAGATGTAGCAATAAAGTTTAAAAGCAAGACTTGGAGTACTCACTTTCACATCATAATGGCTAAAAATCAATTTCATTGATTCTGTGCTGTTGGTTGAGCAGGGAGAGCTCCTGATTCTCATGTCAGAGGTTTTGTGGTTACTGTTCAAGAGTCACCTACCACTCACCTACCACCTGTGACTTTTCTGGAGATATACGTGTGTTATAAAAATGCCTCACTTCTTGCACTGAGACCTAAATTCCCACATTCATCATACAAAGTATATGATAGTTAGATCTTACCAGGAGGGAGATGAAAGGTTTCTTTCCAAGATACTGAGATGGCAGTCCATTCCGAGGCCCAGTTCTTAAAAGCAGAATGATGCTGAGCCCTCTGGGTTCAATACCAAGTGATAAACTTAACGGCCACAGCCAGAGTTCTCCAGAAAATACAGACACAGTCTGTACCAATTAGCTGAGGACCTGTTTTTAGTGTTTGTTTTTTCTTCCTTGCTATGGACAATAACCTCATTTTAAGTTGTACATTGAATTGAATATTGAGGTAGTGAGAGGTAATTCATGTTTAGAAGTTTTTTGATGAGTCTGACTGCACTCCAATGCCTGAGGTCCTGTCCTTTCTGAGTTCAGGCGTCATTGAAATTTGCAGTCAGATTTGTGTGCCTCTAAGCTTAGACAATCCCTTGAAAACAGCTTCCTGGAATTTAAGGTTTGAAGTTCATTCGAAGTCCCATTTGGACACTGAAATAAACACTCTGGACCACATCTCAAGTGCTTTGCTCAAGGTCATCTGAGAAGAGTTCAATGGAGCTTGGAAATGAGCCCAGATCTCTGCTTAGCTCTAGCCATAGATCCATCCATTTTCATTCCATAGCAGCATAATAGGGATTTGGAAAACTATTCTAAAACCTTGAAAACAGAATAGATATCAAAATCCTTCTGTATGTATTTGGAACCATCCCACAGATTTCAGTGGAGAATATATTATTTCTTACAACAAATTAAGTTGTTAAAAACCTATAGAAATATCTCATTACTTGTTAAAGTAAATACAGCTTTCTCATAAATATTGTAGAGATACATGCAGAGGGTTAAAAGCAACAGCTCAGTGGTCTGGAATTAAATCAGTTCCAGGTATATAATTTAGTGTGACGTTAATTGGGTAGTGGGGAAGCATAAATGAGGAACACAATAGGTATGCACTAGAATTTTTTGTTTAAGAAGGAACACTGGAAATGCTAACCTCAGCAACCTAAAATCAAAGTGGGTGGGAAGGAGGGGGAGGAAGTTAAAAAAACCAAAATAAACAAAATCCCTAACAAATCCAAACCTCTAAAAACTCTTACAGCTCCACACAAAACAGACAGCCAAATATTTGTGCATCATTGCCTCAGAATCATAGAATCATAGAACAGTTTGGGTTGGAAGGGACCTTAAAGATCATCGAGTTCCAACCCCCCTACCAAGGCAGGGATACCTCCCACTAGATCAGGCTGCTCCACTGCTTCGGGAAGAAGTTTAAATTAATCTACATCAGTTGTGGTCTTTTGCTAAACAATGGCCAAGTAAGGTGAGTGTGAAGAAACATGTATAGACTGTTTGGTACTTACATGAGGTGCTCTGCACAGCCAATATTCAGGAAGACATTCCAGTCTGCCATGGTACTTCAGGGAACAAATAGTGACTCACTATGTTACAAGTCACTCAGTGTGTGACTTCCTTCTCAAAACTAGGGTACATACTAAAATATTTCAGCTTTGGTTACAAAGAAGCAATGATATAGAATGGGAAGGTATGAGTCTCATGTCACCTCAGGTGAGCACAGGACATTCTGCCCTCTCTTGATGATATACTGTATGTTGTTCTTTGGTGATGTTAGGTCAGGGTTTCGGGATTTTTTTCCTTTCCATGATATCACTGCTATCAGGCATCCATTGCTAGCTATGAATAACCTAAGCCACTTCATTTCATCCTGTCACAGTCTTTATCACGGTCATCAAAGGAAGAGTATCTTCATTTTGCATTCTTCCTATTTGTTGCAATCGTCAATCTTGATTGATTTTGGTTTTGTTACCAATTCATCAGTTAAAATTCCAGTAACCATTTTTTGTCACAAGACCAGTTCCTTTTCCTTACTTTGTTGCCCATAAGTTCTCTGTTGAGCCCTTTTATGGACCTAGAGATGGCTCCCATATGTTATGCAAAGTCCATTGCAAGAAATGTTTTGCTGCAAAAGACTTTCAAGTACCACTACCTGCACAGTGGATCTTTCTGTACAAAATTTCATCACTGCTTTCATTTTAGGTTTTTTTAGTTTAGTTTATTAATATATGCAACAAAAATCAGTTACTAAAGTGTAGGCACCATGTTTTAGTCTTAGCATTTTAACTGTAAGATCAACATCAGTAATAGAGTAACTTCAGATGGACATTACATGACTCATTGAAGTGTCACTGGTGCATCAGGAACATCTCTTGTGATATTCAGCAGTCAGTACTCTTTTATTTTACCATTTACCATTCTCTGTTTCACATTCACCAGTTAGCCAATACTGACATGCAATAAATGTACAATGTATAAGAAGAGTCAGCTGAGCAGGTGAGATCCTCTTGGAACTGAAGTGTCAAAGGAACATAGTAACTAGGGAGCACAGGCCATGTAAGGACCACAAAAGCATTATACTTACTTCTTGTGTTGTCTCTGAAAACCTTATTCTGGCCACTTGCATCACAAGAACTAACAAAATATCTACTTGAAATGTGTGTGTGGAAAAGAACAAAACCATTCCCATCACTGCATAGCATACTTCTCTAACACAATAAAAAGAAAGCCACAAATTGTGGAACTTAACACTGTAAAAGAACTGAGAATATAGAGAATATTGCCAGTGGCATAAGCCTCCTCTGCCCTAACTGCATCAGAGAATAGCAGGTTAGAAGGGACCTCAAGGATCACCTGGTTCAAACTTTCTTGGCAGAAGCACAGTCTAGACAAGATGTCCCAGCTCTGTGTACTGCTGAATCTTAAAAGTGTCCATTGTTGACTAATCCACCACTTCCCTGCAGACATTATTCTAATGTATGATTTTCCTCTTGTGTCCAATTGGAATCCCCTCAGGAGTAACTTGTACCCATTACTATTCATCTTTGCCCTGTGGCTCCTCATAAAAAGGGAGTCTCCGTCTTCTTTGTCCCAAGACTTTCAGGACTGGAACATGGTGATATGTTGTCCCTAAAGTCTTCTCAAGGCTGAACAAACCTGTTCTCTTAGCCTTTCCACACATGGCAGGCTTCACAGTTCATAGAACACCTTTTTGGACTTTCTCTATATCCTGTCCAGACTGTCTACATCTATTTTAGACAACAGGAATCAAAACTGAACAGAGTATTTATTCCAGTTATGGCATGGCAAGCACTGAGAAGAGTGGGATAGTAACTTCCTTATCTCTGTTGGTGATGCCCTTGTTGATGCAACTCAGCAGCATCACAGTCTTTACTCCCTTTCCATAGATCTGACACCCAGATAGATCTCAGCCTGTGCTATACTCCTGGATTCTTTTCCTTACTTAGGCCAGAGCTTGCTGTGCTGTTTGTGCTTATCTTTCACTCTTTTTTTAGTAATTTTTTTTAAGATGTTAGAAGTAGGATTCTTTGATTTAAGTATCACATTGGATACCCAGTAAATGACCAACATGATTAAATTACTTCACCTGTCTGCTGTGCCTCTGTATTCTTTCTCAGATTTATGCTCTGGGTAGGGTTTGTGTCATGCACGCAATAGACACTGCTATGGGACCTTGGTCTCTGCTAAGGATATTAAATGCTGCTACAATACAGGCATTAAGTGTGCCTGCTGTTAGGCACGGGTAATCTCTCACTGAAAAGAAGGGAAAAGAATAAATTCAATGCCTTACTGTATTAATTTGCACAGTCGCAGTTTTGGAGATTAGTCTTAAATTATTTTGAATTGCAAATCCAGCTGTACTTTAATTATGATTATGACCTCTACTTTGTGTCATAGAGTTCCATCTATACAACCACAGTCTATGGTAAATTACTGTAATGGTGCTGTAGATGACACACCATAACACAGAGCCTTGCCCTCTATCTGTAGACAAAGACATGCATGCACATGTACATTTTGACTTGCAACAACCTTCTAATAATGCAGATTTATTCCCCTTTGGTTTTGCTTTTTTGGCTTCCTTTCTTTCCAGATAGGGTGGCAAGGACTCAGTGACTTGCTGGAAGAAATCTGTAGAGTATGTTAATTTCTGTGGAACTCAGGCGGCCTCATAAGTCTTAGAGATTAATAAGAATCTGGGAAGTATCTATCTTCTGGTGATGCTTTCATTTGCGCAGTAATAAAGCTCGCCTTTCTTGTTTAATAAAAACAATGAGGAAACAAATGGGTGTGCAGGCTTTGGAACTTTTGAGGAATTAATTCAAAAGCATGGAGGAAAGTTTTTTATCATGCTGTAAGCACCAAAAAGGTGAAAATTACTCTTCCCTGGAGCTCTTACCCTCTATGTGCCTTATTGCTAAGTTACACCAAACTTAAGGCAAAATCCTGAGAAGGTGCTAAGTGTCTCTTGGAAAGTGCTTATCATTATCCTGAAAAGTATTGGGAACATTTTACTGAGACCATCAGGAGCTTGGGAGAGTTCTGCATGATGCATTTTCTTCTTTTGCCCATTAGAACTTCAGGATGATTTCCTGAACATGCTGTCTTCATCCAAATGATATTTCAGTGGGAATTTCTGACTTCAGTGACAATTTTATGGCTGTTTTCCTTTTTGGTGTTTTTTTTTTTTAAATCCTTTTTTGTGTTTGGAGAGATGGCAAGGATTTTCCCTGGTTTTCACCCTATCCCCAGAAGGTTTTTGTCTCCTTAGATTTTGGTGTACAGACAGGCAATTAACAAAGAACAGTAGCCTTGCAGCAGGCAGGGGGCCAGGGGCTGAATACTCAGTTCCCACCCAGCTTCCACCCTCCATACAGCTCCAGATGCCAGGGAGGCACAAGCCCAAACTGCTTTGCATCCCCACATCTCCTGCAATTCAGGCTGCCAGAGAGCTGGAGCAGAGTGAGAACTTGTAAAGCAATTTCCTTACTCCTCAAAGAAATAGCTTTGGAAGTTAGAGCAGTTTAACTTCATTTAGGTATCACACCTTAGAAACAAACTGTTCCAAAACTTTGTTTTCCCTCGATATACAATTATGCATTTATTATATTAAAAATGGTTTTATTACTCAGAGGAAGATGACACTCATCTTCATTCAGTACTAGATTATCTTTATACTTAATGATCTGCAGTCTCTGTTCTTAATTTTCTTGTCTTCCAATTGATGTGCTCTTATGCCTATCCTAAAGACTGTGCACCTCTGTCAACCAGGATATGCACTGACAGGCTGTGGCTAAGGGCTACCCAGGTCTCTCTGCAGCCTATAGTTCTCAAGATCAGTTTCAGGATGAACGCATCTGCCTGCAGCATCCCTATGCATTGCCAGGAATCAAAGGATGGTGCAGCAGTTATCTGCTGGGGGTCTGTCTCAGGAAATGCACTTTGACACTTCCCCAGAGGGAATTTCTCTTAGAGAATTCTGATCCTACTTCAAGTAGCCCGTAATTTTCACCACTTACAGCCCACATAGATGAATTGTTGTTTGATTTGTGCTGCATCCAGATATTGATGTCTTTCTGGTTCAAGGATGGAGTGGACACTGTATTCTTCCTTTGTCAGAACTGTCCCTGAACTGAAATTTGCCTATGTGTTTCTACAAAATCACATTTATCTTGTGGTGGCTCATGACTGAAAAAAATGAGAAATAAATTCATCAGAATATTATTCCTCCCTGCAGCAGCTTCATCCAGCTTTGTTCTGTATTCCTGCAAAAGTTTACCTAATGGCCAGCCTACCTTGTGGGTTTCTGAGATTTATTTGCATTTCTTTGTTTTTACAGCTGGACACTGTACAACCTGCAAGTTTATCCTCCATGTAGCTCCTGTTATGGCACCTTTAAGGATGTTCCAGCACAGTCTGGGTGGAGAACGAGCAGAAGACTTTACACCTGTGGGAGCACAGTTATGTTCAGGAAGCTTACTTTTGTTTCTGTTTTGGAGATGATTCTAGAGCACAGGTCCAGGTCAAGGTATTATGTTTGTAAGTATATTACATTGGGTCTGTTTTGGCTCTAACTTTAACCATCACTTAATAAAAATGTGTTCTAGCCACAGGCTATGAGTTCATATGACTAGTAAAGACAGGGACCTTTGCAATGCAATGAAGCAGGGAGAAAATATTGTGATAGCACAGACTCTGCGCTCCCTCTCCCATCTTCTTGCACCCTGAAGTGAAACCTTTAAGGAATAAACTTAAATCACTTTTTCTTTAATCAAGGCCACTTTTTAAATATTCTTAAATTAAAAACTACTTAAAATGGGTAATTTTACATGAAGTGGAAGACAGTGTGAGAACTTATAGTATATCAGACTAAATTAGTTTTTCATGCTACAGGATGTAAACAAATCTATTTAATTAGAACACCTTGTTCTTATTGCATCCAGAGTAATTTTTTACAAAGACAGAAGGGAAAAAAAGAGTTTTGGCAGCAAAATTCTACAATATTATGAAAAAAGATCTAAACTGTGAATTTTTATCACTAAGATGCATTTTTATCTTCTCAAGTCTTAAAGAAGGTTCCTGGTTAGGCACATGCATACATTTCTGGAGATCAGTTTGATTGAAACCCTCCCTTTCTGCTTCATCAGTGGAAATTAGTGTGTTGTCATGCAGGGAAAGCTTGATCTGTGATATAACTTGTTTATATCATACATACTAAGACTAGAACTCCACCCCTGGGCACTTCTGCACACAGCACGGTCATGAGGTCCCCATTCTTGCTCACCTCTGGTGGAATCTGTCAAAGTACCCCACCTCTGTAACCAGTGACATTAATGAATTTCACCTCTTTGCTGCTCTTTTCTCTCCTTTATAAAGTAAAATGAAATCTGAAGCAGAAACAGAAGGAAAAAAGTGAGGCTGTGTGCTCAAGGGCTCTATTCAACCCCATAAACTTTAAGATCACGTTTCTCTTTCCTCTCTAGTAGCCGCATAAGAAGCCCACTTGGCTATACAGGCTCATTAGTCACAACAGAAAGGCAGCACAAGGTCCCACAGTGACAAGCTGCCACCTAAATCTAGGTAATGTGCCGTGCTAAAATGCTGTATTCTGGCTTGCAGCAAGATCTAAGTTCCTTACTGAGGTGATGTTTCCTTTTCTTTCTGAATTCAAGATGTGGATTTACCACCTCGGTGTCCAGTTCCATCCAGGATTTGCATTTTCAAATGTATAGTTTCCTGGTAACACACATCCAAAGCCTCAAATGTGTAGTAGAGGCACACAAATGATGCCTGAGGACATTATCTGTAATGCCAGACCTCTATATACAGTCACCACATGGAGAGTCTCAGAACAGGTAAGTTGGGCTATTAAACACTGATGAGGATGTCTTTCCTCTTCTCTGTATACAGTGTGTTGTACTATCCTACCAGACTCTCTTAACTACTGTTAAGAGAGAGATTCCTTAACCATGTTGTGGTGGAGTGGTCTTGTGAAAGGATCTGGGCAATGAAAAGTGAGAGATTCTGTTCCTGAAGAACAGTAGCTCCAAAACAGTGTTCATCTGTCCCCGAGCTGCATGTGTGACAGCTATATATATTAACGTGGGCTATTTCTATCTCATATTTTCTGTGGTAACCCAGCTGACCAATAAAAGCCACAGATGCTGCACTCTGCGGCTTTGATTAGTGGTGGGCAGCATTAACATTTTTCAAAAGAGAAGATGGTAATTTTGCATTCAGACAAGAATTCATGATGTGGCATCTCACCTTGGTAAAGTCAGAGGAACTGACCAGGGTTACAGAAACTGTCTTGTCATTTTATTCAGATCACTCAGGGCCTCTTGTGCTCTGTATTTTCACACAAAGCATGCATTTTTCCCAGTCCTTCCCTTTCACGTGAAGACCATCCAAACTTCCCCAGTACCTGAAAAGACTGAAGAAAAGTGATGATCAGACTAATTGTCCTGAGTGGGGATGAACATTGCAGCCAAGGAGGTATGTCTTTATCCCATAATGCAGTTTTGATATTTTTCCCAGAGGACTAGACATTTATGCTGCATTTCAATGCCAGAAATCTGTGGAAGTAGATTAATAGCAGTTTAGTAATCAGGAGGCTTGAATATTGTTCCTCTCGTGGACAGAGACCTGCTGTGCCTCCTGGAACAAATCTCTTCTCTGCATTTCTTTTTTCTCCTCCCACATCTCATTTGCCCTGCCCATTTATATGATCAGCTCTTCAAGGTGGACAGTTTTGTTCCATGCTGATCACCAACAGACCCCAGTCTCATCTGAGCTGTCTAGACACAATCATCGCCGAAATAATAATAATCACACTGAAAGCAAAATGCCAATATTTTTGTACCACTGTGATGCCTGTTTTGTATTCCTCTGGCTTCATCCCCTACATTAGTAATGCTTAGAAGCAAAACAAAAAGCCGATCATCTTACCACCGTTAAATGTTATTAATGACTTTTAAGCAATTGTCAGCAAACTTAAGTGCTTGTGTAAGTGAGGGATTAATAGTGCCGACCCAATAAATATCTTAGATGCTGGCACACCTCTTATGGGCAAACCGTCAGTGATGCCTGGACTCAAAAGTCTCCATCTGGAGAAGCAGCCAAGCAGCACAGAATGACACTCTTGTCTGAGCCATCCTCCCCACTCATGCCAAAGACCCAAAGCTCACTCTCTGTCACTCTCTGTAACACAGCCTGCTCTCCTCTCCCATTCCTAGCTTTCTAATACTTCTTCCTTTGGTTGCCTCACATCCCTCCCAAAATATGCTGTCTAAATCCTGCCTACAACCTGCACTTTTTTTCCCTCTCCTCTCCATCAGATATATATTCCAGTGAACACAATTGTGACACTGTTTTCATCCTTCAAGAATAAAAAAGACTTTCAGAATCAGTATGATGAGATCAAACAACACACTATGTAGTCCTTGTAGAAATAAAAACCAGTGTGAGCTTCTGGTAAAATCTTGGTTCTGAAAAAACACTCTTCATTATTAAAATGTCTGAGCATCATAAGATGATGATGTCATTAGAAAAATGATGCAACTGTATCAAATTCTTTCCATTTGTGTGCCCTTTCCAAGATCTGGAAAGGTGAGTAACTGTTGATACATCCATTTCTCAGATCACTGCCCGTGAAACTGATGCAGAAAAGTTGATTTATTTTGTGTTGATTTATTAGAGATGCTTATGGCAGAACAGAAATATTAACTCAGGTCTTTTTTGCATCTTGATAACTTGTCTTTATTTCTTCTCTGTGATTGCTCTGAATTTTTATTAATTCCTAAGGGAGTAAGATTTTTATGGAAAAATCTCAGTGTTTCTACTAGTTGCATGAGGTACATGGTTTAATCAGTTGATTTTCAAAACAAATCACAAATGTCTTCCAGAGATTTGTTACTTTCCCAATGAGCGTTTACCTCAGAAAAAAAACACTTGCCTGCTCATCTCTCAGATACCTCCAATGCTTACTCCTCGTTACCCCTAATGCTTGAACTACATCTCTAAAACCTTTTTATTGTCTCTTAACTATTTACCCACAAAAACAGTGAACTGAGTCCTGCATTACGCTCGAGGAAGAAAATTTCCTTTCTTATAAGCACAGCAAGAAGCAAAAGCCAAATCTGAACAGAAACAATGGCCCTTCCCACTGTGATGTGCAAAATACTTTCCTGAGGCTGATATCAGCTCCCTCCACTTAAGTGAAGCTCATTTGCAAGCACTTGTCTATTCATAGTGGATGGGATGTGAGCAGAACAGGGGCTGCCTATCATCAAGATGAATAGACAGATGGCGGTGACAAAAATGGTCACATTTTGTCCAAGCCAGGGGTGCCATTTTTAAGATCAGGCCTTCATCTTATAGTGGCCAGGAGGAGGCCTGTGATGATGATGATGATGATGACAGTGCATTTGGAATGATACTGCTATTTGTTTATCATGGCTTTTGAGCAGGAGGTACCAATTTTAGCAAACACAGGAGGAAAGCAATTGAGTTAGCCCTGCAGCAGCATCTGAGGATCTTCTTATCTGCATGGATGACTCTGTTTTTACCCACTGCATATCAGAGTTTAGATACTGAAACGAAAGCTGTTTTGTGTTTTTTGGGGTTTTTTTAATAGGGAAACAAGGAGGACTTAGACATCATAGATTTTCTTTTAATCTTCTACTGGAAAGAAAAACTATCAGTAACTCCATTAGAGATTTGCCTGTAAGTTTGACCCATATGTTAATCAGAATGACCAGGTCCTTTCCTGGCATTTTTCCCTGAGTCACGGATCTCTCATGGTAGTGGATTTATTTGGATGTTGGCAGGCATCACTATCCCTAAATGAATGGACTTATTTTTCTTTGGTCAAACTGCACACATCACAAAAACTGGCCTTTTTCTTCCTCTTTCCCATTTGCAGCCCTGTGCAAACTGATGTTTGGTCACTATCATGTTCTTCTGATGGTGAAAGCCAGTGAAGTTTATGAAAACACAGACATGATATATTGTTTTACCTTGAACTGAGACTCTGACTATAAACAAGTTCTAAATATCTCAAGTAAGTACAAAGACCAAGATATAATTAAACTTCTTATTATCAGCAACTCTAGAACAGGACACTGGTAGTCATTGTGTTTTCCTCATTAACTGGAGACTAAAACTTGACTTGAACAAGAAAGAAAAGTACTAATAATTTGGAGATGTGTTTTAAATAGGAAATTAAAAGCTATGGAATCTTATAAAAACAAATAAGGAGGAGAGCTGACAAAAAAATAGAGGAAAAAAAAAAAGCATTTTTCTTGCATCTATGTTTCAAATATGACCTCTTAGAAATATGATTACAAAACAAAAACAAGCAAAGCCACCCCTCCTTCTGGCTTATGTAATGTACTTCTCCTTGTAAATAAAGAGTAATTTGGATTAGTGACATGTTAGCCTACTGCAAAATGCAATTCTCTATGTGTGTGTTCTTGCTTTTTAGTATCAGAAGTCAAATTCAGAAATGTGGTGTCAGAAAAAGAGTCCTTTTCCAGAATAGGAAGTAAATCAAGGTGTGGTTCTGTTACAATTATGGTGCTATGGCAGCATAGAATTTGAGACTGGAAAGAGCCAAAAGGTCATGTGTCACCTTAGACTTCATAAAACAGGATGAAGAATGGAAAATAAAACATACTTTCTCTACCTCACTTTCTGCATATCCATCACAATAAATTGTGTGATTGGACAGGTACCTACAGTCTCTCGTTCTGTCTATCATGTCCAAAAGAGGAATCAGGAACACGTGCACACCCAGATAATTAGAATTAATAATACTACTTGGTATTAGTACTTCAAAAGATCATAATCATCTAGGTTGGAAGGGATCTATCAGATCCTCTAGTCCAACAGTCAGCTCAACACTGACAAGCCTCATATCTGGTCAGGGGCTTGAAATCTTGACTGTCAGATTAGGAGCCTGATACTCTTCTGAAACCCATTTCTGAGGTCTATGAGAACGGGAATATAAGGCATTAGGCACTTGTGCCTTACGGCTGATCTGAGATTCATTTCATCAGACTCCTGCAAACACGAAGCATAAATAGGAGAGTAGACTGAATCCATCACTGCCTCCACCAGGTGAAGTAGAGAAATTAAGTTTCTTTCTTCACTTTGCTTGTAAGCTTCTTCTGATGACAAGTCTGTTTACTTGTGCCACACTGTGTTTAGCCCTTATGGAAACTTAGAGTGGTGGAAATCAGAGTCATTCACTATTTAACCATTTGCTTCCAAAATTTTTAATCATTGATTTTCCTTCCCTTCACCCTTCCTTTCCAATGAATGGATTCTCTCAGTGATTTCCGTTATAGTTCTTCCTACCTTTTTGGTCTGTATACAGTGTTGCAAGAGTTTCTTTAAGGAAGGATGAGACTCTCTGGCTGCATATTGCCATGGCAATGGGATGAACAACTCAAGAAACCATTGGCTCTGCTTCAGTAACTAAGGAGGGTATGATGTCATCTGCAAGGTTAGCCTCACTTGATGCCTGGTGGCACCCATCCCCATGTGCATCTTGGCTACCACCTCCTGGTGGGAAAACATTTTTGTACAGAGCATAAACCGCTTCCTGGGGAAAGAGCATTATTGTCTTGTTGGACAGAGTCCAGTACTGGAGGAGGCTGCAGTTTATCAGCCCTGTCCTCACCACTCCACTCAAAGTGTCTGTGCCGTCAGGGGGATTGATGGAATTGGAAAAGCCCCCAAAACTATATAACTTGACATTAAAGAGAGTCTGTGAAGCTCTTGCAACCAAGAGTACCTTTCAGGGAGACATGTGGAGAAAACTGCTTTGTCCCTGTGGTGAATGACTTTTATCGTGAAACTGCACAAAGCCATTACCGAAGAAAGGCACAAATTTGCTGGGGCTTGGAGAGGGGAGGAAAGAGGAATGAATCAACAACAATAAAAATAAGACACAGGCTGCTCTCTTTTCACTTCAGAGGCCTTTGTAGAATCTCCTGGTAATCACAGGCAGCTGCAGAGGTGCTGTGAGAAGACATGGCACAGACAGTACCTATGAATTGACCCAGAGTGGGTCTGCAAGAGGTGGTACTTCTGAGTAGGAAAACATATCCCATTTTGTTAAATTAACATGAATAACTCTTCTTAAAGTCCTTATATTACAAAGCAGATTATTCTTGAAGCTTAGAGCTGACAGCAAGGCGTGGGGACATCAGGATCTCATGGCAGCTCAGATAGTGAGCTGCAGCATGGATTCCCATCTGATGCCTGAAATTTTAAGCAGAGAAGAGCAGGAACTAGTTCTCACAGCGGAGGTGACAGGAAAGGTCTGAACTAAGCTGCATAGGAAGTCTAGGTTGCTGCTTGCTGAGCTTAGTACTGCTGTTGCTGGCTTGCTGACTGTAGAAGAGCTTGCATCTTCCTCAGGAGTATCTTCAAGTGACTGCTGCAACTACATCATGTGAATTTTGTGGTTACGTATAGCACACTGCACCATGGGCAGCATCAATGGAAGCACTCGCTGTCAATAACATTGCAGTACAGTGGTGGGACTGAAGGACTTTTTTGTTTTGTTTTGGTTTGGTTTTTTACCACTTGCATAAATAGAATAAAGGAAAATATAATGCAATATAAATAAAAACAAATGGCTCAGTCAACTCGTCTTTAATGCTTTGCAGCATGACATCTATTTTGTCTAATGGAATACGACTTCCATACACCAACTGGAAATTTAACTTTGGCCAAAAGTTATGATGTACATTGCAATACACTTTTATTATGTTATACTGTATTGTTGTTGTTTTTTTAATCTATTGCTAAGCCCCTAACAGTATGTCTGTGTCGATGAAACCCATCTGTCAAAAGCACAGTAGGGACATTATTATGTAAATGTAGCTGGATCTTCCTTTTGTGGAATTGGGGGCGGGAATTTAATATACTGTCCTAATATTCCAGCCAGAGGGAAAAAATGTTTATGAAAAATCTTTTCTTTAAGTAAGAAAAAAAACTCTAGCTGAATTTGGCTTTCAGAAAGTCAGATCTTTCTCCTCTCCCTCCTCAGTAAGATCTTTTAGAGCTAATGATACAGTTTCTAATAAAAAATAAAATAAAATACATGAGAGACTTTTTAAAGTGCACCAGGAGACAGATAGGTCATTAATATCAGCACTGCTATCCTTTCTATATTACAATCATATTTCAATAACCTACATTTTGGAGTTATTCTTTTTTTTAACAAGTGCCATTTTGGATTATTTCTTTATTAAGGTCTATTATAAAATATGCACAAAGGTATGTAGATATTTGGGAGAGGCGTGGGTGAGGAGGAGATTATTTATTACAGTTCTCAAACATTAGCCAAAATCTATTCATCTAAATTGTCTTGCCTTAGATGCATTCTGCCATTATTTGTAAAATTAAGTAATTTGTCCCTGTGCAGATAAGTGGCCAAAACTGAAATAGTCACTGAAATAGTCCAAAAATGAAATATCTATGTATCCCTCTCCTGGGCAAACTCCCAACCTGAGGAACAGGCACCAGGAGGTTTTTCCCAGTGTGATACATGAAATGAAGTGACTGTAGCTCTCTAAATCCAGATCACCAGCTGATTTCCTCCCCTAAATTCCAAGGTGCCATCTGTTGAAATCACGAAGGCCTCCACTATCAAGCTCACTGAGATGGGGAAGTGTTGTCATATCCAGCTCTGCAGATGGGGTGCTGAGGAGCAGAACAGCTGAGAGTGTGTTTGCACCAAAAAAATAAGGTATATTCACACCATAAAGAAAGAATATATAACAGTGGAAGGTTTACATGAACAAGTATTAATGGCCCCCTCTCCATCTAGATCATCCTTTAGACCTTTAGTCCTTCATCCTGTTCCAATCTCTTGCTGAATCTGTTGCTGAAAACTCCCTCTGTTTGGAAATAGTTTCTAATTTCATAGGACCATAGGAGTCTGTAAGTTGGAAAATACCTTTAAGATTGCCAAGTCAAACCATTAAACTAACACTCTTAAGCTCATCGCGAAACGATATCCCTGAGCAACACATCTACACATCTTTTAAATGCTTCCATGATTGGGGGGCTCAATCACTTCCTTGGACATTCTATTCCAATGTGTGACACACACTTTCAGTGAAGAAATTTTTTTAAGATCCATTCTAAACCTCCCCTGAAGCAACTGGAGGCTATTCCCTATTGTCCTGTGAGTTGTTACTCTATGAAGTCTCCCCTCAGCCTCCTCATTTCAAGACTGAACAACCCAGGAACAAATGAGGACCAAAGTTTCTTCAGCCATTACTCATAAGACTCTTGGCTCTTCTCTGAACATACTTCAGCATCTCTGAAACTATCTTGAAGTGAGGAGTCAAAGCAGAACATAGAATATGAGGTGAGGAGAAGCCTTTTGTGTGGTGCACTCACATGACCAGTGGGAAAGAATGTTTTCTTCATCCAGAGGGAGCAAAGCCCTCTGCTTCTGCCCAAGACAAAAGGACTCATATCCCCAGGCAAGCCTAGTGAATCAAACATCCTTCTACTGTCCCAGATGGGTTTCTGCAGGAAAATGTGTGTAACAAAAAACAGATGATGTTTGAACCTTTTGCCATTTTTGATAGGAAGAGAAAAGATTAACTCTGGAACCTTGTTGAGATTTTGTAGGTTTTGTAAGAGTACAGTTTGCTAATACAAAGGGTTGCTCACTGGATGTATATGTGTGTTCCTAGATTTGGCTCAAAAGGTCTGGTCCCTGGGGAGTATCTGAATGTCTGTTTCACATCTAAGTTGTGTTCAGGAGATATTCTCAAAGCATTTGACAATTTACCATACTAGAGAAAGGAATCTTTTACCCAGAAGTTCAGAGAAGAAGGCTTTCACACAGGAATATATTGCCTAAATTTTCAAACCTCGTTCTTCTTGAAGTGAATTGAGGCAATGTCTTTTTCCTACCCATAGCCTAAACTACGATAGAGTATCATAAGGTAATTAGAGATAGGGTGTCTAGTATTCATGGTGGAAATATTCTGTACCCTAGGGACTGAGCAAATAATTGAGAAAAACGGAAACTCACTTTTGTAGTCCTGTCAGCATTTATTAGGTTATTGTGTGGGCAGGGATTTTATCTTCTATTTCCATATTATGGTATACGGAAAGGCTAAAATTTTTATGTCTGGTTGGCTATGTCCAGGTCTCAGGCCTTGAATGTAATTTCAATCTTTGCCTTATTTAGAATAACAACTTAAACCTTATTTTCCCCATGTTGACACAACTTGCTAGCCTGACTGTATCTAACTATAAGCATTAAGATTCTGGTTTTAGACTGATGAGATCGTAGGACCATAGAATGATCTGTCTTGGAAGTGATCTTTAAAGGTCACCTTGTCCAACAAGATATCACCAAGGTGTTTCCTATGAAATAGATTTTTCAAAAAAATTTCAGGCAGCCCCTTCTGCTAGGCACTTCTACTGTGTTTCACACTCTCTGCCAACGGAAGCTGAGACATAGTGCTGAATTTGGATAAACACAATGATGAGGCTTAATTGGGCAGCACACAGTGGAGACAAACATAGTGACTTTTCCTCATCCATAGCTAACTCTAACTGCTCTAAGTAAGGTACATACTCATCTTGGTCTGTACATCAGTAGAGTTAATCTTCATTAGTTGATGAAGCAGACTTACAGCATTCTTCAGCTTTTATTAGCTGACTGCTAAAGCAGGTGCACTGTGTACATGTCTGATATCAAAAAGTCCAGTTCAGAGGAGAGCTGTCTCAAGAGAAAGAAATATAACTAGTGTTGATCTTTATTCATGCTTTGCTCTCCTGCATTCTGTAACTACCCATTTCTGCAGGCATTTCTTAATTTAAAGTTTAATCAAAATTTCTTTTAACATCTAAACCCTTCTGTGACAAAAATATCTCTGAAGACTAAAATCGAGATCTATAGTTATCTCCAAGTCTAAAAATACTCACCTGTTTTTAGTCCAAAACGTTAAGTAACTATTAATTCTCCATTGGGACAAGTAGGAAGCCAGGCTGTAGAAATGCATTGTGTGAAGGAGGATGTGAAGTACTGTCACATGCAACTCATGGCACAAGGCAGTAAAGACAAAGCATAATTTTTAGTAGCTGGAGGACTCTGAATACCAGCTTGTGAATCTTTTAAAACTCTGTGCTAATTGGCTGTTGTCAGAAGGTGACAACAGAAGAAACAGCAGAGGTGGCAATGTACATTTGTTACAATTGAAACAGGTGAGAAAAATAGATTATATGCTGGGGTTTGTTAGGGTTACTTCCTGTTGAAAGTTTACAACTTTTTAAAAATAAAGATTTAAGATATATCAATTTAAAACATCCCCCGAGTGTTTTATGGGAGTCACCGAGTTCATATGATTTACAGGATGCATTATGTGTTTGTTTTCCTTCATTGGCTAAATTTTTTGGTTGAACTGCATTTTCTGTTGAACCTCAAAACTTCTCCATGTAGAGAGAGGTAATACAAGTGTCAAAGACTCTCTGAACTAAGCTAACCGTAGTAGACACTGCCCAAGAGAAGGATCTGGGATTTAAGATGTGTACTACTGTTGATATAACAGGTGGAGGGGAAAAGGGAGTTATCCCACCCAGTTATTCTTGGTGAGTGAAAATGCATTATTTTCTTTGTAAAGAAGACTACTATTACAAAATATTATGTTATGATACTTCATTAGTTGATAGATAATGTTGACAATGGTGACTATAACAACAATGATTAGTGGTAATAGTGGTAGTACCTCCATTAATTTTTTAACCACTGTCAGACAGTAATTCAACTGACACTTCTGCACTTCAGATGTGAAATAAAATGTAAAATCTTTTTAATGAAAGCCCTTAGGAGCAAAAACAAATTACTAAAAAAACTTTTCAGTGGTCTGTTTCCCTGACTAAGTGCTTTTTGGACTCCCATATAAATGTCCTCCATCCATAGTTCATAGTGTGTACTGTCCTGTGATGCAAAGTGGTGCTTCCTAGTTGATGTCTGGGGGACAGGCATGGTAGAGATGTTTCACTCTGCAGTGTGTGAAGTTGTCTGGGCTGCAATAAGTACCTTAAGAGATTTTGTGTTTACATGTGGGAGAGAAGGACTGTGGTGTCTCAGTCTGGGAGGAGAGGACAGCTGTTCTGGGTTGGCAGCAGGGAGGTGGCAGATTGAGAGGCGGGTCAATGCATGAGAGAAGGAGCACACTTCAGTGGTCCTGCCTTTTGGGCCTTTGAAGATTTCTCCATACTCAAGTCAGATGCAGCAGCCAGCTGCTGCTGAGCACCCTGGAAGCCCTTTGTCAGAGCAGATCCTGATGGCAACATCCCAGCATCTTTTTAAGTATTTCTGAGGCACATTGACCATAAAAATGTGGTAGAGATCAGTTTTCATAAGATCAGCTGTGCTCTATGATTGACAGAGCAACACTTTGTGATCAATAATTGCAAAGGGTTATTGATTCAGCCACCAATCTGAACTCTTAATAACTGATAATAAATGTCAGGAACTTTCAGTGCTTAATTCATATGATTGTAATCTCTTATTCCAGAAGCTCTGAGGTGGCAAGCTCTCATCAGACTTTGTGTGTCAAGGGTCTGGTCTTGATTCGGCAGGTGTACAAGAGAATGATATGACTAGCTTTCATCTCACTGCACTGGGTTTGCCTGGGGGAGGGAAGTTGCAATCTGGTTTATTGCATTTTTCTCCAGCATGCCACTCAAAACTAAATAAGAATTAAAAAGTTCTCTATCCAGCAAAATCTCTGCTTCAAGCACCTTTGAGGTTCACTGAACTTAGAAATTTAATATTTCCTTGGTAGACTCAATATAAATATATGCATGTATAAAGAGAAATAACCAACAGGTGTGCACTTCAGTAGATAGATATTATTCTTACATAAGTATTATGAACAATTGTGTGGAAAAGGAAAATATTGTACTTTGCCTAGAGAGGACCATATATATTTGTATGAGTTAGATGCACGTGAGTTCTCTGCAAAAACTGCTACTGTTGCTCTTCTGATGCTTGGAAGTTTTAAATCATTTTCCCAGTTGTATAATTTCTTACCTTATACATACAAAACTGTAAGAATCACTGAGAACTCATGCCTTTTTTCTATTCTTCATGTCACTCACTATTTTTATCAAATTACACAATCATTTAGATTGGAAAAGACCTTTAAGATCATGGAGTCTAAGTATCAATGTAGCACTGCCAAATCCACCAGTAAATCATGTCCATCAGCACCACAGCTATCCATCTTTTAAATACCTCCAGGGATGATGACACAATTGTTTCCCCAGGAAATGCTTGTCCCAATGCTTGACAACCGTTTTGATGAAGAGTTTTTTTCCTAATATACACTCCAAACCTCTCCTACTGTAACTTGAGGATATTCTCTTTTGTCCTAAGATTTAGGACCTGGAGAAGAGACTTGTCTTCACCCTGCTACAACTTCCTTTCAGATAGATGGAGAGAGAAATGAGGTCTCCCTTCAGCCTTCTTTTCTTCAGACTGAAAAACCACAGTTTGTTCCTTACAAAACTTGTGCTTTTGCTTAGCATTTTAACAATCTCTGGACACTCTCTGTCTTTCCTGTAAGGAGGGACCCAAGAAGACAATCTGGTCCATAACCTTTCCTTTTACAGAGGGCACACTGACAGTCCTGTAGCTCCCAAGATTCCCCTTTTAGACCTTCTTGCAGATGGATATCATATCTGCCAAACTCCAGTCAACTGGAACCTTCCATTTGTACATGGTATATCTGTACCATGACTGCCTCATTAGAACATCTGTCACAGCTCTTGTCATTTCTAGTTGCCCTTCTCTTTCCCTTTTCCATCACTACATCCTATCTCAGCCAGGAGAGAGGAAACAGAAATGTACACAGGATTCAGAACACAGGTGCACTTCATACTGATAAAGTCATCATGATATTTTCTTTATGCTTGCATTTTTTCCCTCTGCCAAACAAAATGCTTAAATGCTTTCTGCTGTTATTCCCAGGTCAAAGGATGCCGAGAGATAACAGACTAGCACAGTCTCTGTATAGTTATGTATTTTCTCTCTCTTTTTTCACAACTTTCTATTTATTAGTATTGAATTTCACCTTCTATTTTGTTGTCTTATCATTCAGCATCATGAGATCCATAGAATCATAGAATCATAAAATAGTTTGGCTTGGAAGGGAGCTCAAAGATCATCGAGTTCCAACCCCCCTGCCATAGGCAGGGACACCTCCCACTAGATCAGGCTGCTCAGTGCCTTGTCCAGCCTGGCCTTGAACACCTCCACAGAGGGGGCATCCACAACCTCTCTGGGCAACCTGTTCCAGTGTTTCACCACCCTTACTGTAAAGAATTTCTTTCTTATGTCAAGTCTAAATCTACCCCCCTCCAATTTACATCCATTGTTTCTAGTCCTCCCATCCAATATCATATTAAAAAGTCCTTCCCCTGCCTTTCTGTAGGACCCCCTCAGGTACTGAGAAGTTACTATAAGGTCTCCCCTGAGCCTTCTCTTCTCCAGGCTGAACAACCCCAACTCCTTCAGCCTGTCTTCATAGGGCAGTTGCTCCAGCCCTTTGACCATCTTC
>VZTY01006708.1:55875-98163 GCA_013400935.1 Turnix velox | reverse complement strand
TCACTGGTTTCCACTTGGACAATGAGCCATTGACTGCAACTCTTTGAGTGCGACCATTCCACCAGCTCCTTATCCAGCGAGTGGTCCATCCATCAAACCCATTCTTTTCCAGTTTGGTGGCCAGGATGTCATGTGGGACAGTGTCAAATGCCTTGCACAAGTCCAGGTAGATGATGTCAGTTGCCCTTCCTTTGTCCACCGATGATGTTACTCCATCATAGAAGGCCACCAAATTGGTCAGGCATGATTTGCCCCTGGTGAAGCCATGTTGGTTGCCTCCAATCACCTCTGTGTCACCCTCCATGTGTTTTTGCAACCTTTTTAGGAGGTTCTGCTCCGTGACTTTGCCAGGCACAGAGGTGAGACTGACTGGCCTGTAGTTTCCTGGGTCTTCTTTCTTTCCCTTTTTAAATATGGGGATTATGTTCCCCTTTTTCCAGTCAGTGGGAACTTCACCAGTATGCCATGCTCCCTAAGTGCCAGATTTATTTGTATTACCCTGACTACCTCAGTGGCACCAACAGATTCTGGCTCCACTGCAACAGCAAGAGTCCCTGTGGAACTCCCTTGGTCACCTCCCTCCAATCAGAGAACAGAGCATTTATTCATACACTTCACATTTACTTCTTTAAGCAGTTATTAATTCAAGTAAAACCTCTACTATTTATTTATGCAGTACTCTAGTCTCTTTAGGAAAGGACTTTTCAAAAATCCAGTGTGCTTTTATCCATATGGTTGCTGAGATTTTTAAAAACACTGTAAATAATTTTGTAAGAGATAACTATCCCCTAAAAAAGTTTTTCTTCTTTCACTTTACATTAGATCCATCTATTTGACTAACAGTTCTGTTCTTGATTACAGTTCCTTCCAATCTGCTTGATACCATGTCCACACATGCTTGCTTCTGTACCCATTTCTCAAATTAAAAAGAAATTTCTGATAAAAAGATGTCCTGTTAGCAGTAACTAGTAATCAAATCAAAAATTACCAAGAAGTTCTTTAGCTTGCCTACCAAAAGATAGCTTGTGAAGCTAGTAGAAGGAGTCTTTTCAAGATACTAAGTGAAGAAATTGTAAAATGCAGAAGCTAAATCTCAATGCCTGGTTTTCTAGACAGTCAGTCAGGGTTGATTAATTAAAGACACAAAATAACTGGATGACTCTTTGTTGTGATCATTTTGTTCCCATAAAAAGGGACCTAAAATGAGAGCAAAACAGTATGCAAACTGTGATTTCTTCAGTCTCATGAATATTTCTCTAAAATGAATTTTTGGAAAAACATGCACTTGGAGAGTCAGCTGAATCTTGAAGGAACCAAGTAGTCTATTATCAAAATTTGTATCAGACAAGTAGTACCGTATCACAGGTAATTAAAATAATTCATGGAGGGGCAAAATTCATTAAAGGGTTGGCAAATCCTATTTGGTACGTTGCAGATAACCTAAGCAATTTACAAGCGGGCAAGTGTGACTCAATAAATCCTAAGAAACCAAAGAAAACCTTTAAGTCAGTTAATCAAAAGGAGGCAGTCAAGCAGTTGTCCTTAGGTAGGCAAATAAATGAATAAAATGAAATTTAAGTCTGTATTAAATACCAATCCTTGTTCACCAAATTTTAGCTGCATTGTCTTCCCCAGGAATATATGTTCTAAGAAAGCTGAAGTTAAAGATTAGAAGCCCTCAGATATTTAGACTACAATAGTATTTCAGCATTCTGGTAACATGGTTTAAAGAGAATTTTTGTTGAGTTGTGTGACAAGGCTTCCCAGTTGCATATCCCCTTTGCTAATGTAATCTTACTGATGTCGTTGCATCAAAGGAATAAGATTGAATTCCTGAATACTACTGGTTTATGTTGAGTTGCACTGTCTCTGTCCTTGATTCTTCGCTGGCCTCTTACTGCAAATTCCCAAGAGTGAACTAGAGGAGATACTGGCCATACTGTGAAGCTCAGAATAAGATGAACTGCCTCTTTACTTCAGGGGATTTTATAATCATCTCTTTTACTTTAGATGCAGAAAAAATGTGCATCTCTTTCAGGCTTAGCTGAATTCAAAATTAGCACTTCTCATCTGGTCCTTAACACCTCCACAGCCTTAGAAATGCAGCTCGAGACTGCAGTCAATTCAATGCATATGAAGTACCCTTCTGACTGGCTTTTGTGCCTGTGTGTATCTAGTAAGAATGACTCAGCATTCCTTTAAAGGTAAGGTTTTAACTTTTTACATTTATTCAGGTCATTATTTTCATAAAACTAAATGCAAACAGGAATTCTGATTCAAGTTAATTGCAGTTAACACTCCTTTTATAAAAGAGCAAAGAAACAGTCTTTCACTTCTCAGATGTCTTTTAAAGAGTTAGTCTTTAAGATGGCTTTCCAAATTGAATCACCAAGAAAAAATAAATTGCTGTTTTCTTTTATAACCAATGGATGTAAGATAAAGGTTGTTTGTTGGATTTTTTTTTAATTTTATTTTTAATTGGTAAGAAAGAGTACAACAAAGTAACAAAGTTGCGAGCAAGAAAAATGGTTTATCTTTTCTGCTAAGTTGAATAAATGTATAAAAGAACGTATAAAATTTTGGTTTAAAACCACTAAACTTAAATGAATAAACAGTATTGAGAACTCAGCAGTGCAACTTTGCTATGCACTTCTATTGTGCCTAATCAATGAGCATAACAAACTGTCATCAGCCTGATCTTCAGAGCTAATTTACCTCAGTTAGTGCATCCAGTGATAAACAAAAATATGTGTTTTCAAAGTCATAATTTGATTCTGTATACACTATATACAATATATATTTTTGTGTTTCAAATATTTCCTTTTAATAACTACTCATACTCCACTACTATCATATCAGACACAAACTAAAATCTAGTATTTAAAGATACATACTATGCTTATCAGGAAATCAAAATAAAAGACACCTGTAAGATTAAGGGAAGATTTGAGTGATACAGCAGTATCACCTTCTTCTCAGGAGTGTTTTTGAACCATCAATATATAGTTAAACAGCTTAGAGCACTCTCAGAAAAGATTACATTCAATAAGAAATCATTAGTAAATCTTGATATAATTTCAATGAGAAGTTTTTTGGTGTGTGGAATGAGAACTATTTATGTTATGCTCTGTTAGCATGCCCTAACATTCTTCTTTTCTCTTTACATTCTTGAAGTCAGTATACTTTCTAAGGCATATTTTATAAAATCTGTTTTTCTGAGATTATGATAATATCTGTACCAGCTGGATGTCTAGTACAAGGAGTGATGTTCTTTGAAGAGACATTCAATGTTAGTTGCTTGATTCTTGACCAAATGGTTCCTAGCTTTACAACTGCATTGCATTTCCAACTTTCCAATTACAGGCTCTTAAATAATTTCCTATACAAATCACAAAATGTAATGCTTACTTCTAGTTTTAGTTTTAGTTTATATCTACTAAAAAGATGTTAATGATTTTCTTATTGGAAGTGTTTTCTTCTCTAAGTGCTATAAAATATTCAGTGTTTGTAAGTATATTGCCAAGCATAGCTAAAGACAGTGAAAGCTAAAACTGCTATAATTATAAAAGCTGATTTTCAGATTTCATGTAATACTGGCTGTTCTATAGCCTGTGGTGTTATCTCCTTTAACATTTTTGCATGAAAGAAATAGGACCAGCGTGGACTATTTTTAATTAGCTTGAATATTTGAATAGCCTGAATATTTTAGTAAAACACACAGTCAGATACTTTAAAATCTATTTTAAACATAAGAGATTTAAAACAATTACAAGGCTATCTTAAAATTTCACAGCAAACTACTAACTACCCAGAGTAAATTCTGCTAAGAATATGTTCCAGTGCTATCTATAGATATTCAAGAATTAGCAGTGATTGCACTCTGCCTCTAGCATTCTGCTTAAGGCTTGTATGTCTCAGTGGCCTTTAGTACTGGTTTCAAATTCATTAGGCACAACAGGGAAAGCAGAAACACAAGGAGAGAAATTACTTGCCAAATGGAAACCAGAGGAAAACCTAGAAATCTCCTCAAGACTACCCCCCAAGTAGAAACAAAGAAGCAGTGGTTAACAATGCAGACATTGGTTTCTCTCATGCTGGGTAAGGAACTGAAAAAGTCCTTCATGGTGGTGAAGCACCAAATAAACTGTTTCCCCCAGTGTGTAAGATCTAGTCCTAATACTAATTTACATATATACTAAAAGGCACGCAAAAGTTCATTTTTTCTTCATGACAGCTTAAAATGTTCTTACATTTCTCTTCTTGGGATGAACTAAGCACATATTAAAAATAATACAGTACCTTGTAGATCTAAATTTGATAATGTTGTTCCTGCTGAAGTAAACATGGTAACTATTGAGGAGGAAGAATACTGAAACTTTGTGCTTGTTTGTTTCTTTATTTATTTCTTTAAAATAGAATGTTGGTTCACAAAATCAAATGTATTTTTGATTATTTTAGTTTCTGCCTCAAAGAAAGAGCCACCAGTGCATTAGAAACTTAAAAAGATACACCACAAATAATGATATTCCTAGAAATACATTTTCATCTTGTATATATGTACCTGATATTATCTGAAGCATCCAAAAATGTGTTTGTGTACAGCAGCACTATAATAGGATTTTGTGAATTGTTCTTATCTAAGTGTTATATATGCATCCAGAGGGAAAACTTTACTTTAACCAGGCACATTATCAGAAAATAACAATCTGGGGCATAAACATCCCAAGTGTGCACCTTTTTTATGATGTCAGACAGAACAAACAATGCACATATTTTCCCATTATTTTATGTTTGATTTTTTTTTCATTATTATTATTATGTTAAGCTGCCTGTGTTGGATTTGTAAATGGGCTATGACTATTGCATTATGGCATCTGCTTATCCAAACAAGTCTTTCCTGATAATAGTGCCCAGCACTACAGGCCAGGGAGCCTCAATGGGAAATGAAACAAAGAGTATTTTTCTGCCAGTGGCCACAGTTTTCACCTCTAGCTGATTTACATGAGTTTAACAAGCAATTCAGCATAGTTTTTCAAAAAGCTATTTCCAGTGGGAAACTGTGAATACAGACCCCCAAAGTTTCCAATATTGTGAAGAGAGAGAATACTGAAGAGTCTAATGGTGGTGGTTTCTTTTGTATGTACAAAGGCCTGTGAGATTAAGCCACAGGGGAAAAAAATGGGCAAAAAGAATCAGCAATCTGAGGAGACAAAGGTAACAGTCTTAATACTCTTACTGCTATGTTTGTAAAACTTTTTTTTTTCCCTCTCTTTTCAGTTCTTCTCTGCTACAGTGTTGCATGCATATTACTAGATGTAGAGTACAAGCAGCCAAGACAAGCTAAACTAGTTTTCACCAGAAGACAGTTTGCAGAACTGCAGCTACAAGGAATAGAGGAACTACTAAGATGAGAGAAAAACACAGGATTTTTTAAAGAAAACTTATGGATAAACAATTATAAATTTCTTGATGACAATGTCTGTTTTTTCTACCTGATCCTGGATTAGAGGATTTTGAAGATTAATTTGAAGAACTAAACTTTTTAAAATGTGATTTCTGCATGCTCCAATATCACATGCTGGTATTCACTTGATTCAATTGATGATGGAGAAGAGATACAGAAATGTTTGGATAGGCAAGAGAGGAAAGCTGACCCTAAATGTCTTGATAAATATTGCTATTTATTTTGCATTTTTCCTACAGATACCTAGTTCCTGGCCTGAGTCACAGTGTAACACCCTACTTTCTATTAGTCATAGAGGCAAGTTCCCCACCTGAGGGCACATTGAATCCTTCTGCAGCCCCAAGAAGTAAATTTAGTTTAAGAAATAAAGATAAAATTTTCCATGTCTGAGAAAGCATCCTTATTTTGGCTATGTGCAGCAAGTAATACAGCAGAATAGCCAAGCCTCCATGTCTCATCTTCCAAAAGGACTTCTTTCATTGAATGATAAAAGTGTTACTAGTCACTCTTTACCCTCATGAAGGTTAACAAGTAACACCAGAATATTTGGCTGCCTGGCCTTTTCTGAATTTGTAGAAAACCTTAAAGATCTTCAGCACAGATTGATTTTTTTTTTCTCTGAAAAAGAGTATTTCTGCCTGTAACGACTGCTGGGTTAAGTGGATAGATATTTGTAGTGTAACAGTACCTGTGAAATTATTTATACAGGACCATCAACTATGACATAATAACTTTACAATAGGCTAATGCACAAAGATGTTGAGCACCTTCAACACTTTCATTGGTGTTGATTATAATTATGGCAGTTAAATTCCTTTAAAAATCTGTATTCAGCTGCAGAAAGAGTGGTTAGGATATAAGCAGCAGACTATTTGCAGAAACCAAGTATTGATAAAGCAATCATGATAATTTTAGGTCTAGATGATGAAGCTAACAATTTTTTCTCTGTATCTTTTTGTTTTGTTGGGATCTATTTGATTGTTTGCTTGGGTTATTGGTTTTTTTGGTATTTTTGTTTTTTTCTTCTGAAATACTCCAAAAATGAAAAATCAATTAATTAATGCAGCCTTTAATTTCTTATTCAATTCACTATAAAGTATCAGCTGTACTCTGAAAGTGTTTTCTTCAGTCTACTTGGCAAATTTGTGGTAAATTCATCATCTAATCACAGCAGTTCCAATGCTAGAGAGTATCATTTGTGGGAAGATACTCCACTTCCTACCACGCCTTTTGCAGTGAATTATTTGGGAAACACCAAATATGAGTGGCACTTGAGCCTTGTGTAGTAATTTGTCACCTTCACAATAATACAGATCACTGTGCAAATTCAAGGGTAGCTTGAGCCCCTTTCTTGAAGCCCTTATGAATTTTTCAGTCATGAAGCTGAAGAAAAACATGGAGGTAATTTATTGCTTCTAATTTCTTTTTTTTTTTTAACCTGAAGGAACTTTCATTCCCACACATGAGTTTAAGCTACCTACCACTTCTGCTAAAACTTACCATGTGGTGCTGTTCAGAAATTAAATCCTTTGCATCTGATGAGATGTACAGCAGTTGAACAGCACTCAGAGCATGATGATAATACCTGGTATGAATCATTAGCTCTGGAGAGTAGAGCCACCTTGAGAGCTTTGACTGCATGTTAATAAGTCCCCTGAAGTCAATGAAGTATTTTGACTACCACAGGTCTTGATTCTACTACCCATATTCATGGTACTGTAGCATCAGTGCCTCTGTCCATTGACTTCAGTAATGCTGCTTCCTCAAGTAATTGCTATCCAGGCCAAGTAAAATTTGCAGAATGTGACCAGTGGTTTGTGAAGTTACTAAATGCTTTGCAGTGGAGTTCTAATATAGCTAAGACAAATAATGTAACAAGAAAAACTATTTATATTGTAAAGTGATGTTGGAAATGGTTAGGATACCATTTAATGCATTGAAAAAGCAGGTAACATGGAAAACAACCTGATAACAGTCCGACTTCAAAATCTGTTTTGCTTCAATATTGAATCCTAAATGTCCATCTCTATTGCAAGATTTATGTAATAGTACAAATACATAGGACTTTAAAAAAATCTCTATGCTAAATAAAAAGAGTAATAAAATGGAGGCTTACCGAGTTTCTTCTTTGACTACTCTTTCTTCTTCCTTTTAATCTTTATTTGACACTTTATTAAAAGAACAGAGCTCAGAACTTCAACCCCTGGTTAATCACCACTTAATCACTTGGCATACGTTAAATGCACATCTCTGCTGCATTGCTTTTCCCCCTATAATAATCTACTGATTAAGCATCAGGCATTACTGTTCATTAACATTGGATAAATCGGTTCTTTGAGAGCTGCCCCAATGAGACATCTATCTTGACTTTAGCACGTATCAGTTAAGTGAAGAATACTCATTACAAAACCTGCTTCAAAAAGAAGTCATGAAACTTTTAAACTTGTTTGGTGGGAATTGACTGTTCCACAACCCAAATACGAAAAGGGGCACTATTTTATTTTTTTTTATGAAAGGGAAGAAACTATTTCTAAGTTGTCAGGCTCTGTTATAAATACACTCTTTTTTTTACTTATTGTTTCTTCTGCCGCTCTGCTTTTTTCTAATCGTGGGAAAATCAGCATCCCACTTTGATGTGGTCAGTCCACAAGAATAACTTCTGAAGAAAAAAATAGACATGCAAACATCAATCAACAGTGAAAATCATAGAATCATAGAATGGGTTTGGTTGGAAGGGACCTTAAAGATCATCTAGTTCCAACTCCCATAGGCAGGGACACATCCCACTAGACTAGGTTGCACAATGCCTTATCCAGGCTGGCCTTAAACACTTTCAGAGAGGAGGCATTCGCAGCCTCCATATGAACCATTCACCTACACTATGGAGACTGGACCACGTCCTTGTTGTGGCTAACTGTTGACACTCTCAGCTCAGAGGTGGCTCCACATGTTCTATGCCCACCTAGCTGCTGTCCTTTTCTAGAGCAAAGTCATTCCCACACACCAAACACTCTTTGGGTTCTGATACCAGTGCCCTGCACAGGTCCTGCCTCTTCACACTGTTTTGTTACCTGTTCTTGCTGTGGCTGAGGGACAGTATAGCTGCACTGTGTGTTCCCTGATGCTGCAGCCAGTCCATGGGGACAAAGACTCTGTCCCATGATGATGGCAGAAGATCTCGTAACACAGCTCACAAGCAGTGATACTACACTGGTTGCAACACTCAATTCATGACCTGAACTTTCTGGATCCCTGGCATTTTCTTTTCCTTGTCAGAGTAGGGCACCCCAAGCATTAGATAATTAAAGAGACCTCCCTTCTAGTCCGTATAAAGTTTCTTTGGCTCTTCCACTGGCTGATGGGCATCTCACACAATGAATATGTGCAGTTCCTATGTATTCTGGCTCCAGATGGTGAGCAGAGTAAGCAAAGGATTTGCCTGGTGGTTTCACCCCCCTCAGTAACTGAGAAATAATATTCCATTGGAATAGTGAAGGAATTTACTGTAGAGGTGGAGAGAGACAGGAACAGGATGCCCAGAGAAGCTGTGGATGCACCATTCCTGGCAGTGTTCAGGACCAGGGCTTAGAGTAACATAGCCTAGAGGAAGGTGGTCCTGCCCACAGCAGGGGTAGGAACTAAATGATCTGTTCCAATCCAAACATCAAGTCACCCTAAACTTTTCTGTGAGCTCCAGAGCAAGCAGAAAGGAATGGACCTTGGATAACTTGGATAACTTACTGTCTAATCTTATTCACAACTTCACTGCATGACTGAAGGTTTAAACTTCAACGAGCTGGTTTATACTATGATCTGGGTAGCAACTGAAATGGAGAAATTGGGAAGCTGCTTGGTGCTGTGTGGTAGTTCAAAACCACATAGTTATAACTTGGAGAAATGGTTCAGAGATAATATACATGATGCTGCCTGGAATTAATACATGCATACAATGAATTATGTTTTCCCACATGCACTACAGAAGCAATGATGGAACAAGTTTTCTTTTCATCTACCTTTTGTTGTCCATGTGGCACTTCCTCCTTAGAGGATTAGCAATACATGGGCAGGAATATATGAAATCTCTGAGCCAAGATGGACGTTTGGCATAGTAAGCCATACAGCAGTATCATGGAACACACCAACTGAGATCATTGCCTGGCTGCTGAGAGCATCCTCAGAGTTTGGGATATTTTCTGCAAACATACACGTCTGTATTTTTCAGTTTGTTTTGGAAGCCTGTAGAGTAGAAGTCTTTTCACAGTTTTTGCCTGCAGACTTTCATTGAGTGTGGAAGCACACTTAATAAATAGACTTATAAACCTCTTTTTGCTCCTAATGCCATTTAGATCTTATTTTAGCAGAGTTTATAAACAAGCTACGTTTATTCTTTTTATTGGCTGAAGAGGACAGCTGTCTATCAAGTGTTCCTGTTTACACAATCTTCCACGGTAAGCCATGCTTAGCCACCTTCTGTGGGCTAACAGTGGCAGTTGTATAAATAACAGCATATTGGATAAAATCTGTTGTATTAGTTCATGTTCATTTTCCTCTTCTACTCTGAAGTTCTTTAGTAGGTAGTGGGACAGAACAAGATCTGATCATCTCAAAAATATCTCCCAAGTACTTTTTGAAGGCTCTATGTGAGATCCTGGCAGACAGTGCCCTAAGGTTGCACAGATCATATGCTGGCAATCTGTAGAGGACTGTATTTCAGACATAATGAATTAAGTGATTTCTTTCTTCAAAAAGGAGACATTTGACAGAAAAGCTAAGAAGCACAGTGCCAAAGAAGGAGGTCTGTGCTGTCAAGAGGTGTCAAATTGACAGAGCTGGAGACCTAAACCTTCTGTTCCCCAACAGGGAAAAACAGATTTCAAACCACGTCACACACTAGAAGCACTGGCAGTGGAAGCATTCATGTATGTTAACCACGATATAGAGACACCAGATGTAGAGATGTGAGGATATTTTAGCTGCCATCCCAACTCCAGCCTCAACTTTAGAGGTCTGGAATTTAGTTCCCCAGAACTTTGTTCAAGATGGCACTATTTATTTCAGTAACACTCCCTAACACTCATCATCAGTGTTCAATAAATAGTTGATTTTGGATCCAAAGTAGTTAAAAATTCACCTTTACCTTGTACATTCACACAGCTAGTGGATAATTTTCAGTGCACATTTAACTCTATCTTTTAGAATCATGGAATAGTTTGGGTTGGAAGGGACCTTAAAGACCATCTAGTTCCAACCCCTCCTAAGCTCTTAATGCTCAGTTCTTATTATCACAGTCCAACTTAATCATCTCTTTAACCAATCTCCTGACTCAGTTGCTGCCCTGTGTGCATCTGGATGTTCAGCAACAAATTGAAAAATAAATCCTGATTGCAATCCTGACTTTGGACCAGGATTTTATTGCAATATTTATAAATAAAGATGCAATAGCATTTAATTATTTAAGAAACAAACTAGTTGTGGAAATTTCACTGAGATGTAAGGTCCTCGGACTTGTACAAGGCCAGCTTTCCTGTGACCAGTATATATAGTAGAAAAAGAGAGAAGGGTGAAGGAAAAGCCATTTTCCTTCATAACAGGAACATACAATATTTACAAAACTGAAAACTATGTTTCTAAAATTGTTTCTGTTTCAGAGTCCTTCTGCCTATGGAGAATCAATACACCACAAGAGCATAGCCTTAAACGTTAATATTACAGAATAAAATTCATTTTTGATGGATTGATGGGCACATTTTCTTAAGGCCAAGAAATAATGAATACATACCTTTTTTTCTGGTAGTCTATCTTTCCCCTCTCCCTGCACAGAGGACGTGGAGAATAATAGGATACCACTTGCCTGTATATAGAAACATCCATTATTAGGCATCAAGAGATTTCACTACAATACATGTCCTCACTCCCATATATCCATTTGTAATAGCAAGGGGACATCAGAATACAGGAAAACTGCTCTACTGCAGTCTCAGAAACCCAGTCAATCAAGAAAAGGGTTGGCTGATGTGATGCTAGCTAATAATTCCCAGAGGATTTTACTCTGCCTTCACTAGATTGGCCCTAAGCATACTGAGCTTAAAAGCAAATCCATGTACATCCTAATTTCAACATGCAGTTTTACATCATGTCACACTTGCTTTTCTGTCTGAATCAGCAATATCTAGCAAGAGCGTCCCTGGTAATTCTGATCTTAGATATGGGCTAAGTTTGAAAAATAATCATTTAGTTATTGTCCTGACATTCAATGATCCTTTGCAAGGAGCAGGGTGGGTCCATATTTCTGGCACAGCTCTCAATTCCTCTAGCTCTTGGTATTAAAGTATTGAGGTGAAATTCAAAGTGAGTGTTTTTCATTATCAGGTGCCCTTTTATGTCTTTAATAAACACAGAGAGGTGATTCTGATTTCACAAATTCCCCCTCTTCCTTACTGGCATTTTTCATACTTTCCAACTATGTATTTGATACCTAAAATCAAGTCTCAGAACCCTTCAGATGGAGCAAGTGCCACAAGACCAAAACGAAAAGTTTTCCTTGAGGTTGTTTTCCTGTTCAAAAATATTTGCACAGAGGGATTTGTTTTAAAGAAAAAATTACTGTGTTCTATTTTATATAAGTGAAATACGTGTAAGGTATGATGGCTGTACATTTGATCATAACCAAATCCAGTTTTACTCTGTCACACCAAATTTAGAGAGAATATTGACTTTTCATTGAATACCACATTGTTACAACCACAGCTCAGTCCAATTGGAGTTTTAAATGAAGAGTAGGGAAGAATATTGTCAGTCTGGCTCTGTGGAAAATATGAAGTCTCTACCTCAGCTTCTTCATGCAACTACTGTGACTGATCAAAATCAAAATCAGAGAAAGGTGAGGAAAAAAAAAAAAGGAAACCTCCTAAAACCAAAGGTCAAATTAAGTTTAAGAGTTCAGTTAGTATTCAGAATTATACCAAGTCTGGAGAAACTTTGCTGTCCTCTGAGATTCTTGTCAGTAATCAAGCATCTTCCAGGATTCATCCAAGCAGAGAGCAGACTATTGTATTCATTGATTGTATTTATTATTATATTCTGAGTTAATGGCTGAGGGTGCATTAGTGCAGTAGACAATGAGAACTGGCATATCCAAAACTTGCAATTGTTTTGGATAAAGTTATCACCACAAATCCCATGCATTATGCTACTGCTGAAAAATGCCAGCTCTTTGGCTAATTCCATTGTTCTGACTTGTGAACGCAAGAGACAAGGAACTTCCTCCCTTAATCCCAAAGTTCTTATAATCAAAAGCTTCCTTAAGGAGCCTACAGGCTAAAACTTAATGCTTCAGTATATCAGTATTTTCACATTGCAACATGACTTAGGGATATATGATTGATATCCTTACCTAAACATCTAGTGATCAACGTTTCTATCATGGCTTCTCCACCTTCCTTATTTTGTATGGCAAAATTATTGTGCCTCTACAGAACTGATTCTTTCTTATTTCTCTTTTACATTATTGCAGTCCCCAGACTGTGCCAGGTGCCTCTCAAAGAACAAAGCTTAGGAAACATCTTTGAGTTCTCTATAAAAATGCATTATCATTATATTTTTTTCTTTTCATTCTTCTTTATATTGATTTATGACTTTCATCTAGTGTAAATCAGCAGAGTTAGCATCTTGCAACGTAGGCTGGTCCTTTGCTAAAATTTTTCAAGATTTCTTTTGTCCCTGTTTCGACAGGAGAGGGATAAAGGTTTACTTTTGGTTAGTTACTGAATTCTCTTCATTCCTTTTTATTTTTAATTTTTTTCCTTGACAAAAACCAGATGTCTGTAGCTAAAAATACAGTGTAAGGTATATCTGATAAAAACCTTATGAAATATATTTGTTGTCTGTTTTTCTGTACATCCATAATGCTCACAAATACTTTACAGGAATCATAACTAACTTTCACCAGGAAAACAATTTTTATGATGACAAATGTCAATTTCATGTTTAAAGATAAATTTTAGAAATAAGGTAATCTAGATTCTGAAGCTAGTGTTTATTCTATGACTTTAATATATCATCTCTTGATGGCACAGTCTCCTCATCTTTGAGATTTTGATTAGTAATAATCCTCAATAACTCTTCTATTTCAGAGTTGAGAGGGTGTAAGTGAAGGCTCAGTCCCAACCCTTCTCAAGTAGTAGGTCTGACTCCTAAGAGTAATTTTATCCAACTTAGTAGAATTACGCATCTGAGAAGTTTACATGATTAAGGGTGATGTGTATCTCTAAGGTTGAGGTCTTAGTAGGCATTTAAGGGAAAAAAGCTTTTAATTTATGAAGATATATACCTCATTTGAGCCTTGCTAATCTAAATAATTAAGCAGTATCTATGGAGATAGATGAGAACCAAAAGTGTGATGCAATTTGGCTACACTTTCTGTATTTTTTTTTATATTTGGATGTGAGGTGGGGAAGAACTTGTTATAAATGTGTCATTTTTGCCAGCATGGGTCTACACCTTCAGGCAAAGACTCCAGTTGACTGATGACATTCTCAGACAAGGTGGACAGTAAAGGTCTCTCCAAAATCTAGCTCCTAGAGACACATGCAATAGGATTCATATAGTGGCATGCAATAATGTCACAAAAGCAACAGCATGGTCTCAAATAAATGTTGCTCTTTATTGTGATTTCTCAGACAGTGAAAAACACAATTATGGTGAAAATTAAAAGGCATGAGAAATATTCTTACCATCTCATGGCTGTTTTTGTGACCTCAAAAGATCTTTTATTTCATACCAGGAAGTCAAGATAATTTTCTTCAGCGTTTGAATATTGACACACTTCAGGAATTGTGACACACATTTCTATTTTGAAATTTGCGTGTTCAATTGCTTTATCCAAATGTACAATAGAAGAATTTTGATGCAGGTCCCTTCCACAGTTTCAGATAACCCCCTGTAAGTGTCTTTATAGGCAATTCAAAGAAAAATCTTAACTTAATAGTGGCTCAAATTTTTTTTTCTGTCTTTGCAGAGATACTGAAAGCTGTATTGGGTGCAACGCAGTGAAGATCCAAGCTATGAATCTCTCTGCTACTTTCCTTTGATAAGCTTACAGTGCTTATTGTGTTCATGAAATTATCTAGAAATTCACTAATTATTATTTTGTACTACTTGATCCATTATTTCAGTGTAGTTTTCAGCTGGGCCTAGGAAGTGATAACTACCAAGGTCATTCTTTTCTTTTTTTTCTTTTCAAAAATCAATATTATATTCATTTTCTTCCCATTCTGTTGCCTCCCTGGATTTTCAATTACTTTCTGAAGTATTTTTCTTGGGTAAAATTAAACCAATTACTGCTGATCTTGACAAGTAATGACACATGCCTTATGGACTACTGGTTCTTTTTGTGCTCTGGAAGTAGTCCTTCATGGAGCAATTGTGTTTATTTGTTCTTTCAATACTTCTCTCCAGGAAACAGTAAACTAAACTACCATTGCTTTTGATGTATCAGAAACCTCTTCTTCTGCTGAGCTTTCAGTATGACTTTCTATTAGATTGTCCTAATTTCTATTACATTACACTACTAGATTTTTTAGCTCCACAAAACTTGTTTTCCTAAAATCCTTTGCCTAGCAAAGATATTAAATACTTCCTTAATTTAAACTATATAAATACCTGAACAACTAATGCTATCTCACTATCTTATATTACACATACTCATAGATGATGTCTAAAGTTGGACATAGTATCTTTGATAGGTTAAAATCACTTAACCAGATAAATACCATCACAAAATCAGATAATAGCTCTTTTTTTCTGTTTTTCACCAACATCTGTCTGGTTGATAGTGACAGGAATAGGCTGAGCTCACGGGTGGGACAAAGAATTAGGCTCTCAGTGAGTAGGGAGTGTCAGACACTGCCCCAGGATGGCCAGGGAGCACCCTAAGGCAGGATGGGATGTCAATCCTAGGCTGATATGCTGCAGTACAACAGTTATTTGCACAGTAAATCATAAAGAACACAAAGAATTTCATGCCTCTAGTATGAGCAAAGTCATGTTGTTCCCTTTCTGTATTTTCAAAACAAAATGAAACTTCCATTTTTTAGAAAGCTCCTCTAGTAATTCAAACAAGCTTAGAGATATGAAAATAAAACAAATTAGTCTTCTATTTCTTCCCAAGGTTTTTGCTTTTGTTTCTGTTTTTAATTTTTTTAAGTGAAGACAAGAAAAATCCTTTTGGGTCTACCAACCAAGAGAAAAACAATTAGTTACACAGGTCTGTCTATTTGTTTGGATTAGCTATCAAACAATGCATGAATTTTGGTTGTTATTTTTTCCTCATACCTTTGACTACAGTACCATTGGATTTTAGTTTACCCCTCTCCTCTTAAGGTAGCACTTTTAGCACAATTCTTTCAGATGCATATGAAGGAAAAATGATCTCTTTATTTTAAAAATATATGTATGCTTTCAGGGATGATGGTAGGAAACGTGATTTGCAGATTAAACAAAATTTGAGAAACAAGTGGATGTTCCAGACAAACTTAAAGGAGACAGACTACAAGAATTAAAAAAAAATACTCTCTATGCTAGTATCTGAGCTGGTCACTATGGAAAAATAGCAACTGATCCACAGGGATCACAGTTTATGAACACTGCCTTAGAGTAGTTAATATCCATCAGCAAAAGGTAAAGTCTTAACTTAAAGTGTATTTAAGGAAATCGTATAGAACACCAAGAATCAGAATAAGACCAATTATTGAATTTGGTATTCGAAGGTCAAGTCTTCTGAAATTTTTCATGGGACTGGATGTTCAAGTGTTAGATTGCTTTCTAATTGCTCTAAATTATATATTATTTAACCTGTGCATATGTTCCAAAGAAACTGCTTGTCTGAACATTATAATTATTAATTACTATGAATCCAATATGTTATTAATTTATTTAATATCAAAGATGTGTGATGCTTAAAGACAGTCAAATAACAGTGACTGGCAGGATAAACCAGCTCTCCTGGATGGGAAGAGGAAGTATTTTATTCTAGGAAATGGTGCTGAAACCATTCCTAATAACTAACTGAGCTGAGTTGACTTAAGCACTCATAATGCCAGTGTCTGTGATAAGCAATGGAAACATTAATATAAAATGCTTCACCATAAACGAATACAGTGGAGTTCAGAATGATATATTGCAGCACAGCCATGCCTAGCATGGCATGCTTTTAAAGTGATGTTTATAATCATTATTATTTTAGTAACAATAGGAGGGGGAAAAAAGAACAGAACAGCAAAAATTGTTATCTGCTAAAGAGCAAATGCAATAGTGAAGTTTCCTGATAAGAACCTACATAAGGATTTAGCCACATCGAGGGAACAGCTGTGCTTAGATACAAATGCAATAACTACAAATGTGGTTGTAGATTGTTCATTTCTAATTCTAGCTGTATGTTACAGTCAGATGGTGAAAGCAGTCATTTCATGAAATAACTGAGATTTACAGACATTTTGTGAAATGACCAACATTATGGTTGTTCTATTACACCCTTCCACTGTTTTACTCCATCATTAAGATAAATGGCTATTATTATTGTGAGAGTCACATTGGTGTGATTTTTTCACTTACATTAGGCATCTGAACTTAGACATATATATAGGTCAGTTTAGGCTCTTAAAATCACTGGAGAAAAGGTAGCTTGTCCAGGTGACAGTCCAGCAGATCTACCTTATCTAGATGGTTTTGGATGAAGTTAACCATTCTTTGGATATACTGATCTCTATTTCTCCTAATTATAAAAGGAACTTAATAAATGAAAGATGATAGATTATGATAAAGATTCTGATCTACTGATTAATCCCTGTGATTCCTATGTACTGTATTGCTTAGCACTATAGATGTTCACAACCAGTGCTGTAAGAACTTTCTATTATCCAATGTCTGAAGTCAAATACCTTTTACTCTCTGGGATGTTTGCCACAGGAGACCAAAATGCATTGGAGACATTTGCTTCCTTCTTTTATCTTACCTTTCCTTTTTCCAGTGTGCTATGAGGCTGACAGAGTAGAATTAGTATTATGTTAATTTTTTTTGTTTTGATCACAAGTAATAACTTGATACATCTTTCCTTATGCAGTCTGGGACATTTATTAAACCTCTCCACATTCAGGCTTTTCCTAAAATCCCTAGACTTAAAAATCTGCCCCTGTTGTGACAGTCAAATTCTAGTGACAGATGAGTATGTTAAACGCTTTTACTGCCTTGAAGAAATTCTGTCTCATATTACTAGTAAATGCAGCATTTGTTGATCCTTCCCCTTCCAGGCCAGAAAAGACTAAGAGCCTGTCTTTATAACTGCCTCTCTGGGAAGTAAAAAGTTCTATCTTCAGACAGCCATGATAAAGTGGTATCATTCACAGGGAAGACAATATTAGTTGAAGTATGGATGTGGTGAATGTTCATGAAGCTATATGACAGGTTCACTCTTTCCTAACGAGAATCTGAGAGGTGCCGAGGGATTCTGCACATTGGATTTGGAAAGTCCAATACAGTACTGATAGAATTGAGAGGTTGGAAACTACATCTCAAAACAAGTTTCTTGGCTGTGAATACATATGATAGGAGGGGAGGTGCAGTTGTGGATTTTTCTGCGTCCCACGTGAAAGGAAAAGCAGGTACATGCAACACAAAGGAAAGCCTGTATCTCCAAGAGACTTATCATATCCCACAAAACTGGAAAAGAAAGACCTGTTCTCATCCTGGGAAAAAGTATCATCTAAATGGATAGGGTTTTGTCTAAATGGATAGGGTTTGCATGTTCTGCAACCCTTTTTCTTATTCTTTATGTCTTTCTAGGCTGCAATATATAGACAGGATAAATATTAATTCCCACTGGATTTTCACATCAAGAAGTCACTGACCTACACATCTGTTGATATACAGTAGGGTGCTCTGAATTTCTCTGGAACAGACCTCAGTGTGTACTCTGTTGTTTTGGAGCTGGGATACTGCACAAGTGAGGATACAAGTAGGACTCAGTTGTTGTAATGTATAATACTTTTCTACAGAGTCATACTCCAGAGGGAAGAAATGTAATGACATGAAGAGACCCAAAATTATAATATTCAGGCATTTTACAATTTCTGGACACTGAGACCTAAGCAATTCTGATCACCAAGTGGCAATGTTTATTGTCCACCTTACTTCACACATGGTAATGCAAGCTGCAGGTTGTTATCATGAATGTGTGCTTCCTGATGTCATCCAGAAATGTTAAAAAACATATGCCTTCTAAACTTCTATTTTTTTATTCCACTTTCCTAGATCTTTTCAGAGCTTTGAGTAGTTGTTTTCAATTTATTTAGACCAATATTTTAAATCTTCTATCTGAGATGTCTATATTCTGCTACTTACTTATGTATTTAATTAAAATTATTTGTTCTACTTCTCTTAAGAGAGAATAAAGACAATTCTCTTGTTTTCTTCTTGTATGACTTATGCTTTAGGCATCCATATATCTTGGTAGTGCTCTGCTGGAGAAGTTTGAATTTTTCAAAATCATTGTCTTACAGGAAAAGGCAGTATTCCAGATTTGGTTTCACCAGTCTTGAATGGGAAGTAGTAATCAGTTCCTTCAACATGCTGACACTGTTTTTCTAAAGAAGCCCAGGAAGTGGTTAGCCGTTACCTCCATATGGGTGTGCTGCTGACTCTTTGTAAACAAATATCTAACAGCTTTCCACAAGACCTTTCCTGCAAAGCTGTTGTCCAGACAGAGCCCAGCTGGTGAGACAAAGCATAAGTGCATCCACTTTCTTTGTTAGAAGTCATTAGAATCAAAAAACTCTTTACCTGTGCAAAAGCAGTCCAATCTTGATAGCAGTCAGTGTCTTTGCACACCAATGTCCAAGAAGATCCTCTGAATAGAAATGTCTACACTTCTTCAAATGCGATGAGCAACAGATAAAGATCAGATCAGGGCAAAGACAAGGCAGTAGAAGTTGTATTCCTTCAAGATACAGCTACTTTGGGATGAAATGGATTGAGGATGATGATTTTCTTGATATTATTTTGAAGCTTTAATATTGAACTTCACTCATAGCAGGAGAGATTCAGTGAACTGGGACTGGGAGAATGACTTGCCTCAAAATAAACTAAAAGTGTGATAAAACAGTTGTGCATTTCCAGATGCAATTATAAATTGAAACTGATGAATGTATTATTGTTTTAGAACTGTTAGAAAGGGTTCAAGGCAGTAAGAGCACTTCAAGCCCTACCTTCTTTCTCTCAAAATTTCTCAAAAATACTTAGCTATACCTGGAACCCTTCATGCATGAAGAAACAAAAATTCACTAACAGGAAGTTAAATTATCTTGGATAATTATAACTTCATAATAATCCAGGAATTCCAAGATAACACATTCTGCAACTAAAATGATGACTCTCAATACTGACACTGAAGGGGGCCTACAAGAAAGCTGGGGAGGCACTGTTTGTCAAAGCAGGCAGCATCAGGACAAAGAGCAATGATTTCAAACTAGAGCAGGGCAGGTTAATACTAGACATTAGGAAGAAGTTTTTCACTGAAATAGGTTGCCCATAGGGGTGGTAGAGGCTCCATCCCTGGAGGCATTCAAGGTTGATGAGACTCTGGAGAGAATAATCTAGATCAAGATGTCACTGCTTACTGCACAGGAGTTGGACTAGATGACATTTGAAAGTTCTTTCCATTAAACATATTCTATAATTCTATGATATAGAAAAAAATTAGATCCCCAGAAATATTTAAAACATAAGATGAAGATTATACATTATTCTTAATATAGATGTTATTCTACCAAAATTTAAAATTAGGAGACTTGATAGTCTAAGTTCCACCTAAAGCCAACACAGGAGTTGATGACACAAGAGTGATTTAACCTTGTGTCATGTGAATTGCTGAGTGATGTTCTCAGTTTGCACAGTGGGAAAGCAGGCATGGGTGACAGAGCACCTAAATGAAACATACGTTAATATGCAGCTGTGTTGGCTGTAGTAAAATCTTAGCTTCTGTAGAGGTCAGAAATCTGGCATAATATGTCTTTTGACTGCATCTGGTTAGAAACATATTTAAAAAGTTGTATAAAGTGAGGATAAAGAATTCCATTGAAATTGAAAAGCTTTACAATATAAGCTTAATTTAGTTTTGGGTTCAATTTAATATGAGAAGGATTCTGATGGCATTGGAGTGTCCCTTTTCAGTATTTATGGGAAAAAGAAATCAGAATTTTAACCTTACTATGACTTCAATGTTCCATAACATTTGTCTTACATTCTAATATATAGTTTTTAATGAATTGAGTAAAGATGTAAATTCATTATTTTTGAGATGAAACACTATTTTTCCTCATAAACATAAATGCTTTATGGTATCTTTTATCCAGTTGGAAAAAGAGCCCAACCTCATCATCTCAGAAATTGTTGATGAAATGGAACTTGCTTCTTTCTCACACCTTTAGGTTAATGTTATCTATGTATTGCACTACTTTTCATACAGCATTTGGTACTCATTTTCAGTTGAAATGTTCACTGTTGTGATGGTTGATTACTCCTACCAATTATTGTTGTTCTTCTGGTTGCATTCCATTTGAAAGAAGAGACAGAGCAAGCAAAAGCATTATTACCTATTACATCTATTACTATGTGTAATACTATTCATATGTGTAAGGACTCTATCCAGATCATTATTCGTGTGCTAGTTAGATGATTCCTCAATCTTGAAGTTTGCTATCTTTGATATCAAGCTGGACTGCTTTCCCCATTTGATGTATCAGAGTTGGAAGAAAATAATGATTAAGAATCTTACCCAAGGTTAAGGAAACAAAGTGAGTTGCAGCAAGGACACAAAGAATTCCATCTCTAATTGCTTCTAGAGCAATACATTTCACTGAATTGATGAGACTAAAAAAACTAAGAGTGATAGAAGAAAAAGGTCCTAATGGTAGCAATTTGGCGTACTCTTGCAGCCATGTCACCGTAACAAATTGTTTTCCAGATCACAAGGGTCAGTGTAGGCAATATATGTCTGAAATCCAGAAAGCCTAAGTGCACCCAAAAATACAGAATAAACTAGTTCTCAGGGAGATCAGCAGGAGATCTCCAGACAGTTTCTTTGTGTTGGTAGTTTTGTTTTCTCCTCAATAAAATTAAAATTGTTAAATTTCAGGAAAATCAAAGAGACTTCCTGATATTGAAGATGAAAGGGAAGGACTGCATCAAATCTAGCAATGTTCTTCATAAGAAGCTTCTTGTGTTTTCTTGATAGTCTGTGGTACTTAGTATCTGAATGGAAGAACAGGAAATTGATGGGACAGTCATGCCACTATATGTCAAGCATTGCACTGAGGTAAGGAGTTTAAGCTCTGTCTATAGCTGGTGCCAAAGGATGAAATTATAAGTCTCAGAAAGTAAGAAGCAAAGGATCTTGCAGTATTAATCCATACAATTTAGGAGATTTTTAAGTCCTTTTTAAGTACTTTCTTCAGTCTCTCCAAGTAGAGATTTCATTTCCAATATGATGTATTACAAAGAAAACTAAAATGCTATGTAAGTGGGAGATGTAACAAGGAAGGAAGAGAGAGTTTTCATTAAAAATACAAAAATAGCCCAGGAAAATCCCCCTAAAAAGAGGGAAAAAAGAGGAAAGCTTATTGACAAAAAATCTTTTCCCATTCGAGAATGCTGAATACTGATAACCTGCTCAAAATATTTCTTTGCATGAGGGAGACTGGTGTCTAGGGTTGGAGAGACAGTCTATCTCTAGAGAGAGATAGATAATACCGTCTAGAATAATTACAACAACTTTGCTCTTTTACTGGGTTTCTTACTTCTATAATAAATAAATCTGAGCTAATAACCATAATAATTGTCAAGTTATACTAATAAACTTACAATTTTGTTAGTATAAAATTATTGTCTTTGTTTTTTTGATATATTTCCTTATAACTTAAAACAAAACTTTGAGTGTAAAAAAAGGCTTAAAATTTTAGCAGAAAATAAAGTTCCCATTTGACTAACTTTCATGTAACAGCTTTAAGAAGCAACTGGGACAACATTAATGTTTGTTTTGTCTCATTTTATTTCCTAGTGAAATTTACTACTAGCTAGGAAGAAGAGTTTCTGATAATAGTCAGTTACTCTGGAAAATATGTTTTATTGCTTTTATAAAAAACACACTTAAATGAAGGGAATTATAAAATCATTTTTGCAGTAGTCCTTGGGTAATAAATTGTCAGGTCTTAAATATAAGCAGATTCTTTTATCTGAGTATATCTTGTTGAGATGGATTAGAATGTTGTAATCAATCACTCAATCATAAAATGGCTTCATCAGACATGTGTATTCTCTTCAAAATCAAGTTGTAACGTTTGCACATAATAATTTACTGGGTTGCGAGGTTAGTCCAAGCCTGTATTCGATATTATCTGACATTTTATTGGCTACTGCACAAACTTTTGCCTAATACAACCATTTTACTTAGAAAAGTTAATTGAAAACTTGCTTTTAATGAAGCTTTTTTTTTAACATAGGAAGAGTATAGCATAAGAAGAGGATTAGATACAATAAAAAGTGGAAAGAAAGAAGTAGAAAAAAAAAGAAACACCCGTTCTAATGAGAAAAAGAGTTAGAAGATGAAGTCTAATAGGAATGAATTCATTCCCTGAGGGATCTAAGTCTGGATTTGGTGCCTGGATCAGCACACCTTCCTAGAGGAAAAGCATAAATCACAGATATGTGATTGATGAGGTTTATTTAGTACAAGGCTTGTTAAAGAGGTGCTTAGCAGGAAACTGGCACCTTTTCCTCTTTCAAGAAATGAAGACTTGATGCAAGCATTTAGATAGTATAAAAGGGAAGGTAGGAAGTCCTGAGCTGGTAAAAAAAAAAAAATCTTAACAGAGTTGAAAAAAGAGCATCCTGCATTTGTGAGAACCTCTGCTTTGTCAGAGAAATAAGACAGCAACAGAGAGGCCTCCATTGGAGGTTTCAGGCAAGGGATGGTTCTACTTTATGCGTGGCTTCATTTCAAGGGATAAAGCTTTGTAAAAATTAAAATAAAAGCCTTAGACTGCCTGGAGCTCCTTAAAAATCTAATTGATATGTTGGCTGGTGGGCATGCAAGTAGAACAATCTGAACAGAAATACAGTAAGAACTAAATCCATGTTCCCTTACATAGGAGTGTTTTTCTTTTTGGTTTCTTTGTTCTGTTTCTCTATTTCTTAGAGGTCTTCCATTCTGTTGAAGAAACATTTATATGGTCTTTTTTTTTTTCCTTTTTTTTTTTATCTATCTAATCATAGTTACACATCTGGGATAGAAGGGAGCCACACTCACTTCTCAGTTCTGAAAAAAATCCACCATTGTCTGAATCTATCTTGTTTCTGACATTGCTCAGTCTGCTAATATGAGTATATAGAAAGAATATTCATGGAAAGCATTGTTAAAGCTGGATCCCCGTGGCTCAGGTGGTCCATAAATTTCTCTTTAGGCAACTAATATAGAACAGCAATAAATTTAAAAACAAACAAACAAACATACATAATCAAACCGAAAGTTAAGACAATGTCTAACCTCTAGAAGTGCTGCGTCCTCATCATTTCTTATTGGAATGAGAAACTGGAAGTGATAATTCATAAAAGTATATGCATTTTCTGACAGCTATTGAGTGCTAGCACAATTGTATAGGAATCTGTGACTAAGTTCTCTTCAAAAAGTTACCTTTGCTTTGCTCAGTATCTCTCGCCGTTACCTCCATAAATTGGCTATGGGGATTGCTGGATCCCACTTGCCTCTTTATATGGAATGGGAGATGAAAGCCTGGAAATTTCCTAAGCACCTTAGTCCCTCTGAAGCTTGCTACTCATCAGACTGGCTTCCCATTTTAATGCATAGTGTAAGAGAAAGAGAAAAATGGTGGAACCTCACCCTCCCAAGAGCTTCCACTATTCATACCTTCAGGATGGCTTGTCTGGTGGGTTTCCTGAAGACCATGACATATTTTCTTTTACACAAAGAATTTGAAATGTGAGGTTCTCCTTCAGTTCATAACAAAGTCAGCTATTCTGAAATATCAAAGTCCTTTGTGAATTGGAATGACCTTTCCTTGGTTAGCTCCTGCCCTATAGCAATGGGTGCTGCTGGTTGCTCAGAATTCACATACATGGCTACTTTTTTGCGAAAAAGGTTTCAAAAGGGCAAACTTTCTCCAAAAGGTCTTTAACTTAAAAAAGTCAACCCCAGGCATGAAGGAAAGAGAACAAGTTCCGCAGGCTATTCACCTCTTGGCCTCTTTACTGAAACTGCCAACAAGGAGAGGAGCTGCGATGAAGACTGTTCATTTATCTCTGAAAATAATGTTGAATATCTGTCACTGCTTTGGGAAATGGTTGACCTGCTAATGATAGGTTTTATATCAACAGGTCCTACAGTGCCATTCTCAAAGTCACTACAGGGTTTTTGAAAATTGACTTCTTAATGGTGGCAATCCTGTGGAACTGAAAGTAGTTGCATTGCAGAAGAATATTCTGATGCAAATGCATTGTTTTTCCTCTACCTTGACTAATGCCCATGTGTTATTCATGTCATCAAGAGCAAAATTTTAGGGAATTACAGTGCTATGACAATATATTGAGCTATATATGTTCATGCCATGCAAAAACTTGCTCTCAGACCTTTTGTTCTGATAGTGAATATGGTTCTTACTAAAAAAAGTCATACTTACAGGAAAGTTATGTTTAAACCTGTGAGTACAAAATTTGACCTCAAAAACAAAACTAAACATAACAAAACAAATCCAGTCTTAATTTGTCTCCTCTTTTCAAGTTTCATTATAGTCCAAATTCTCACAAAGGTCAATGGAAATTACAGGAGATTAAGGATGGAATTTTAAAAAGTGATTACTGCTGGCCTAAGTCTGATCTCATTGGCTTCAATGAACTACAATTGACTTTAGTGTGAATAAAGCCAAATGTCAGGAGCTTTTTGGAAATCCAGTATGAGTGATGTGATTGTCCAGCTGACAGTGAAACAAGACTAATGTACAAGATCCTCAGTGGGATTTATTTCTCTCTTCTCTACTCTTTATTTTCTGTGAATTGCAATTTCTTTTTCAAAAAACACAAAATGTATGAATGCAATCATACCAAAAAAATAAGTAAATATAGAAAGAGGGAAAAGACAAAATTGCTAATATTGAAATGCCTGGAAAAAGAAGGGTTAACAAGGATAGGTATAGGTAATACAAATCCAATGAGATATGGCCTTGAAAAATTACTACCTAATTTATTTCCTCATTAGCATTTTTGAAACTTAACTAGGCACAATTTCATAGTAAAAAAGAAAAATGAATTGCAGATCCTAACTTGGTTTATGTTCAATTTCTATGCTGTGCTTTGTTCCCTCTGAATTAAAGAAAAAAATCTATCTTGTTGGTTCTTGAATTAATATTATAATCAATGCAACCTTCCATGGTATTTGTAGTTGTCACTATTACTTATTAGATACAGCATGATAACACCTAAAGAACCAAAAAAAGAGGTCTTACATTATGATAGGAAAGAATGAGACACTGTCCTCTCCCAGTGTTTCCATATTTAAATGTTCAGTATTTTAATGAACACAGCAAACAATAGAATTAGAAGGCAAGGGAGATGAATGCATATAACACAAGTTAAGAAATCAGTGTCATAATTTTTAGATTAAAAACTGTTATTTTTGGAAAACATCTTTGAGTGATAGTTGCTATTTTTCAGCAATTTATTAAGGATATTCAATGCTTATGGTCACAAATCATAGACACCATACATTCTATCTTCAATTCAGTAGTTTCTGAAGCCATTAGTCATTTTTAATTGATTTTCTCAGAGGGGTAGGAGTAACAAAAAATACTAAATGAATTGTTGGCCCAAATATACAAAGGCATTGCAAACCAGAACTTAGTAACATCAATTCTCATTAAACACTAGGGAATACACACCAGGCAAAATTATCCTACAGCAGTTGGACTATACGTTCTAATTAGTACAGTATATAAGTATAATCCTGTTCTTAAACATGTGAATGAGTCTATTGCACTTGTTTTGTGGCTTTGGGTCACATTCTTGAATATACACATGTACACAAGTAAATTAGTAAATTAATTATATTGTACATTGGTTATAATTAAATCAGCTACATCAGCTCTTGGTGCACACAATCTATTACCTATCTAGTCTCTTCAGCACCAAATCTGAGATTCACCCCAGTTATCCTGAAAGTAATTCTTAAGAGGTGACTGTTATTCTCTGATCTTGCTCCCTTGGTACCTAACATAGCATGATATTTTTCTAGAGTGGAAGCTGAGTGAAATTGGTGTTGAACTCCTACACATGTTTTGTTTATTTGCTTTAGTCTAGCATATATTCCTTCTCCTGTACAGGTAAACTGTTTCTCCTCTCAGGTTATATTTTTTCTCCAATCAAATCTACTAGACTGACCTTACTATAAGAACTGAAAAAAAAACCAAAAGCTTTTCTTCTAAAGAAAAAAAAAGAGATTAAAAAAATTTTACCTGACTATTGCACATTAAATGTAAAGTAGTTAGTATACATCGCAATGAATTTTGCTAAATATAAATGAAATTCTGTTCCAAAGATTCTAAAGAAAATAGGTTCAGTGTATGTTTGTGGGTTTTTATTTGATTTTTTTTTTTTGGGCCTTTTTTTTTTTTTGTACAAAGAAAAAAATTGTTCTCCCAAATAGAGTAAGTCTACTTATAAGCTCTCATCTCCTGTATGAGGCACTTCTACTGGCATAAACCTGTCTAGAGACTGTCATCCAAACACTTTAAAGCACTGACAAAAATCAGGTAATGACTTATAATTACTGCTACTGACTGGCTATGGATTTTTTCATTAATTTCATTCTTCTTACAAACTTCACATCTTTGTTTTTGTCATACAATTTTTTCCAGGCTTCAAATTCTGTGGAATAGAAATTGTGTAATTTGGAAGTTGTTTTTGAGTTTCTAACATATGATTCTATTTATGTTTATATATGATCAATGCTATAACACTGTCAGTAACAAATAATAAATTCCCCTGAAGTTGTTATCAACTGCTCAGCTGAAGAAAGATTGGTAAGTAAGCCAAATATTGTCTACAAATCAAGGCCAGAAATCCCTCAAATCAAAATATATTAATATTAACTTTCAAGCTGTGACAGAAGGACGTCTTTCTTGAAAAGCTGTTTTAAAGGGCTGGCATCATCCACACGTGCAACTAAGAGTGTGTTTCACAGCTGACCACTTCAGTTGTCTGAAAAGTTAGGATTGTAATTTCCCTTCACTGTAAGAGTGGAAGATGCTCATCTCCCAAAACCAGCTGCTCCCAGCATTTTCTCCTTATTGATTCCAGCGAGGCAAAGATAGCTTAAAAGTTTCTGAACATTTAGGGATCAGGTAAATTACCTAAACCGCAAGGTATGTGCACTCCAAGGTATCCATGCTGGGCTATCATACAGGATACAGGAATACTGTGTGGCTCCTGCTCTGCAGTAAAACTTAGCACATAGGATTCTTTTCCAGAACACAGGCAGGCGCAGCACAGAGGCACAACATTAAAGCAGAGTAATCTGTCTGTGGAGTCCTACAGTCCTAACTACTAGAGAACAGAAAACCAGCCCATATTTAGACAACCTCCAGAAAATTAAAATTAAGCAAAATGAATTCCAGATTAATGATTTTTAATCATTATGGTATTATTAAGTGCAAATGAATCACTGAGATGGGATCAGCAGTAATTTCCGATCAACGATAGAGTTGGGCTGACACAGGACTTAAAATGGTTACTTAGCACTGGTGGTGTAGCACAGAACTGGTTGATATTTTGCATATTTTGCTTCTTTTTTATGAATTGCATATCAGATTTCCACTCTTCAAAACACTTTTACTAATTGTAAAAAAGAACTCTTTGTACATGAAAACTGTATATGTTCTTTGCTCTGAATAGCAGAAGGCAGATACTTAAAGAGTTTATTTTTAAAGACTGAGAATGACTGTCAAGTCCTCATATGTGCTCCAAATGTATGGAATAAACTATTGAAAAGCAAAAAAAATAATATGCAAAAGTGAGAAGATAACCCTTAAACATAGTAAAAAACCACCACAAGGAGAATAAGAAAGAGCCATGATACCATTCAGAATATTACTCTGGTGGGGTCAAAGAAGGGAGAGAAAAAGACAGAATCTGGATGTGTCTCAAGGAACAAAGATTTTGCTTCAAGCCAGTGGCCTGTCAGTGATTTTTTTTTTTTTCAGTTAAAACTGGCTGAGAAATGAGTAAACATTGTTCACAAGCAATTTATAGTGTTGGGAGTGTTTCTTTTTTCTGCTTTTTTCCCTTGAGCTGAATTAAGGAAAAAATGTTGAATACACTTTCAGGTAATGGGTTCCAGTAACTTTCAAAACAAAACAAAGCAAAGCAAGCAAAATCATAAATTTTCTGAAAAAAAATAAGGCAGATTTCACCTCAAAGCATGGGTGATTTTTTTTGTTTTGTTTTGGTAGGTTTTTCCAAGAAATAGGACTTGTATGGATTTGCTAAATGCAACAAATTGTGACAAATTGTAAATGACCTCTATATCTGGTTTCAGTAGTAACAATTAGAACTCCTGATTTCCTTCTATTTTATTCATTCTGACAATGAATACCTTGAAAAAGAAAAATCACTTTCAGGAAAACCGTGACAGCTACTGGTTCAGTTTTCTTAGTTTTATAGATCACTGAGACAATTTCAGTGGAATTACACCAACATCAGCTGAAGATTCATCTAAACTGACTTTACTATATACTCCCTTATTAGTCCAAAGATATCAAGGCCTTTTTGTTTATGTGAAGTTAAATTGTTTTGTGTTAAAAAACTCAAAGCTCTGAAACTTTTTCCGAACCTGAGTAACTAAATATTGGAATGATGTCTGCTATTGTTCTGAGTAGAGTAGGGCATGTTACCTGAAGCTGCAAAACTAACCAATGTCACACCTTTGGGTTACAAAAGAAAGATAAACACACATAGATAAACTTCCCCAGATATTTTGTAGGTGCTGAGAGTAGGAAACAGTGCTATGTGCAATTACTACATTTAGCCCAATGTACTGTTGTGACTGATGCTATACTTATTGGAAAAAAGGCAAATGAGAAGTGAGATGAAGTCATAAGAACAGATGTAGGCAAAAAAAGAGACATTTCACAAGTCTTAATTACAGCTAAAATTATTTTTATCACTCTTGAGTGAAGAATTTCTGCATCCTTAAGATACAATTTTAGTTATTTTATACATATGTTAACAGAACAGCAGTTCCTGACTATCTAAAGGTAGCAGCAGTCATGTTTTCCTAATCCTGGGGTTGTTTTTCGCCCCAACAAATAGAGTTGAAATAATAACAAAGCAGCCTCATTCCACTCCTACCACCCAGCAGCAACCATAAATCCATCAGGGTGACAATAGGATTAAACTGTGGATGCTGTTTGCTTGTTAGTCCTCTCCCTTAAATAACTTCCATGTGAGATGGGAAATTAATGTTGCAATAAGTTGGTTCCTGTCGTGGGCCCAACAATAGAGCTGACAATCCTCTTACTGTGGAGCATTACTTTTGCCTGTATGTTGGCTGGCTAAACTGTTCAGTCACCTTTTGTCTCCACGGGAGACAATGTGCTTGTTGATTTGCCAAGTCCCAAATCCTATATTTAATACAATACCTTGATGTCATGTGAAAAATGAAAAGTCTGACTCTTGCTGAATACCATTCAGAAATTTAAAGGGAATGGGTGGTAGAAATAGGGAACCAGAGTTGATATATAGAGATTTCCACCTCCAAATCCCAGACAAAGACTCAAGCTGTGTCTCTGGGAGGAGGAAGGCACATGAACAAAAGGAAATGTATTAATTGCGCCATTTCAGGAGCAAGTCTTAAGTCATCATGGCTCATCTTCCACTGCTTTTCCCTTGCTTTAATATAAGACCATTTATTGGCTGCTTACATACATCTGAGAAAAAGATCAGAGCCAAGACTGTATGTAACTTTTTCTAATAAAGTAGACTGTCCTATGCCTAAATCCAGCTCTATTGTGTTTAATTTCTTCCTAGCTAATAAATCCCAGCCTGAATATGTGCAGCATATTTAAGCCTATGACCGAGAACTACCTATCCTAAGTCTTGATGAAGGCAAGGGCCATGCTGACAGAGTATTCTAGAATGTTCACTGTCACTCTTTTACAACCATATCTTTCTTGACAATCTCCTGGATGGCCAAAACAGTAGTATTTAAAGAGTTCACTTGTGTTTCATGTGTCTGCCCGATCTGACAGACGTATGCATGGTGACTGAAGCTTGTGTTACTGAAGCTATACTTCTGCCAGTGTGACCAGTGGATGCTGCAGAGTCAGATCTGAAGATCATCTGGTGGCATCTCTTTAATTCTTTCTCTCCTCATTGACAGTAAAAGGCCACAGTAACTATGCTACTAGCTTACATGCCTTAAATTGGGCAGAATGATTCAGAGCCAGTCACTGCCTTTTAAAACTGTTTAAAGAAATGCTGTAAGTACGCCTGTCTGCTATTGAAAATGGATCTTTCAAAATGCCTAAAAATGTATTGCTTTCAAGCAAATTTCCTGTGAGGAAAAAAATAAACAAAATCACAATAATGTTGATAAACTGTTCTGTACCCGTACTTTCCACATGGGATATTTCATTTAAAATAGCTTAAAAAATCACTGGCTTGGAACATTTTAAAAGTCACCTGTGGATTTTTTCTCAGTGAAAAACTCTGAATTTATCACAGCAAAATATTTTGACTGACCTTCACCTTCCTCATTATTAATTTTTCCCTTTACAGCAAGAGGATTTTTTTGTTTTCCCTCATGATTTGTTCATGTTTTATGAATGGTAAAAGGAAAAACACAGGTTTGGACTTTCCTAACACACAGGCAGATCTGTGTGCCCCTTTTCCCCACATTTATCACAGTCCCACAATTGAATCTGGTGCCCTCACTTTGGCTCCCATTACACAGAAGTAGTGCTCAATACTCTTGCAGCATGAAACTATGAGGAAAGACAGAATTTTCAGCTGTATAATTGTGGGATTTATAATTGTTTTAATAAATCCCTTGAAATCCTCACACTGAGAACTGTGATCCATGTGTATGTCACAACTTGCACTTCTTCCTGAAGTGTATGTGCCAAAAAGAAAAAAGCAGAGCAGGTGGACAAAGTGGGAACAAGGGCAAGAGAAAGTGAGGTTATGCTTAGCTGGAAAATGGTGAGCTATTATTACTGATTGTACAGCCAGTACAATTACACATACTATGTCCTCATCTCAGGCAATCCCTTCCAGACAGAGCTCATGGGACAGCAGGAAATCTTAGGCTGTCACTGCCCCATGTTAGAGACAAATCATAGAATCATACATGAGTTCAGTTACCAAGACTGTCAATTTGCTGCATTTCACCAACACTAAATTTTCTTTAAAGAGAGAAAAAACCAAACTACACATGACTTATTATACAGAGGGGATGAGGAATGCAAGAAGCAAAAATCTCAGCCTAATGCATATGAGATAATTTCCAGAGTGAATAAACAGAAAATTTCTGGAGCATAGGTGCAGTCTCAAAGTGACTTTATAAGGCTTTTTCCTCATTCCAGCCTTCTTCCCAGCTCTGAAACCTCCTTGAGTTCTCGTGTATCATTGTTTTGTGCATACTGCTTTCCATGAGATGAGTTTAATAGCAATATAAAAGTCACATTGTGCACAAATTGGGAACTTCAGCATCTCAGTAACTGCTCTGATGTGTATACGCTTGCAAAGTTTTCAAAGCAGAAATGTTGAAGGCACTTCAAGGCACAAAAAAAATCCTTGAGTAAATTACTTCCTATTAGTATGCCACATATATCTTATATATGACTCTGGTTTCATGAAGTGACGCACACACTTGACAATAAAACTTCACACTCTTTTTTATTTATATTTTTTCTGATTTTTTTTTTATTTCTTCCAGGTATATAATGGCTGCTGATAAACCACTCATCTTCCTGCTAACATTGAGAACAGTGCTGGTTATTTTGCTTAACAGCTCATGCTGGAGCATTTCCACCCTACAGCTTCACCTGAAATATTAATCACTATAGGATATCTCAGGCAGTAGAAGGAGTCATGGGTAGTTTTAAGAAGTGGGTAAGCTATAAGTTCTGTGACACATTTAACGTTAAATGGAAACAACACGAAAGTAAACCTGAGTATCTAAAAAAGAGATATTTCCTTATTTGGATAAATTTCACTTTAGATCACAGATTCTCACCCTTTCTACAGTAATATGCAGCTACACGGCAAGAATGAAAAACACTGAACATTCTCTCCCACCTTTGAACAGGAAAGAATAGACATAGCTTCTCCCTGTGTGAATGCTCCAAGTTGCCTGCTACTTTCCCCCTTTCCAGAAAATGACTCCATTTTGAGTAATTTGGTTCTCAATTTTTTAATGAAGAATCTGATCTTTTCTGTTGTGTTTTATGCTCCTACATAATGGGATGCTGAAATTAGAAAATCAGTTTCAGTTCAACTTTACAATCTATTTCACTTCCTCATTTCCAATTACAATTTTGGAATATTTTGCTATTTGCACTTAAGACATCATATGAAGATATTCAACAGTTCAGATCTAGTAGATTAAATGGCACTTTTAATGCAATGTTAGGAAAGTTATAAAATAAATTAAAACTTGGGGAGAAAATAAGATTTTCCTTTTTCTCTGCCCTATACCTCATGTGTACATCATTTTGAAACAGAAATCACACTTCCTTAACAAGTCCTGATATATTTGATAGCCCTTGTTTAATTTTCACTAGAATATATTTCTTCTATTTTATGGCTGAGAGAAAGATAAATTAGATATAACTAAATTACAGAAAATAGAAAGTGCATCAAACCTACATGTTAATCCTGAATTTAATTTACAGTGTAGATTTAGTTGAGCTAAAAACACTGTTGGAAGAAAAGAAGGAAGATAGAAAAGAGAGGAAGAAAGGAGAGAAGAGAGGAAGAAAGAAGGAGAGAAGAAAGAAAGAAAGAAAGAAAGAAAGAAAGAAAGAAAGAAAGAAAGNAAGAGAGAGAGAGAGAGAAAGAGAGAAAGAAAGGAAGGAAGAAAGAAAGACAAGCCTGAATCTGAGTATTTCTGTGGACTCTTAAGATATAGAGGAAGTTTTATTCCCAATGGGAGTTCCATTGAAAGGGAATAATTGACTTAAGCATAGAAAGGACTGATTCACATTCTTCGAAGTCAAATAAAATTCCTGATCCTGAAAACTGCTTCTCACAGATTAAGGGCCATGTTTTCTCCTGTATTCTTTGAAGCATAATAAATTACCCCAATGTGAATGACATGAGAACCTGTATATAAGCATTTAATTCTTAAATCAAGGAATTGGAATATTTTCACATGTATTGATTATTGTGCTCACCATTTAATTGTAGCAATTTCTGTGTTAATTCCTAATCTCTATTTTTTCAGCATATTTACAATTGTATTTCTCCCCGAACACTTTTGCTCATTACAGTAGCATCTAACAGAATGTGGACACCAGGATTAGTTATGTCTGGGTCCTTTTTAATGTGTCTTAAGTAAATTCTAATTTTTCATCTGTCTTATATCAAGGCAATGTGAGCTGTTTGTAAGAACAGCAGAAGGAATCATAAAGTTCAATTGACACCAATAGTGGAAAATATTATTATTTATACAATGGTTCTTTCTTTGTAACATAAATTTGTTCCACAATAACAGCATGGTATCTAAAAAAGTTCTGTCCTCAGTACAATAAACAACTCACAGTATGAAGTTTCTGTCTTCAGTGAGGGTAGTTCCTTAATTCACTAGAGCATTTTTTTCACGATTTGGCTCAGTGTGTTTATTAGATCCCAGTTTACCTTTCTAGAATTTCTAAATTAAAGTCCAAGGTTTCCAATTTTACTTGATGTGAGAAAATTTGGGATAGAGCAAAGTGGGGATGGAGATGGAACACATTTCCTTCCAATAGCAAAGGGATAGATGGCGTGATGATAGTCCTTTTCAATGATAGTAGGCAGTAACTAAAAAAAGGGAATTGATTCTTGAAACAAGGTAGAGTCTCACCTCCTTTAACCTGGCACAGTTTCCTGCACTGACTTCATCTGGGTATCCCACAGTATGGTTATGCTTGCTATGTGCAAACACACCAAAATCTGGGCCAACAAATCACAGGAAGGAAAGAGTGAGGCAGTTGTCTTGAGTAAAGCCAGAAAAACATTTCCATGCTCTGGTCTTAGGAAGATTCAGTCCTTTTCCTACTGTTTGTATGGCCTTTGCTGGTACAAACTCACCTTTGCAAAAGACATTTTTACAGCAGATGCTTCAGATCACTGTCCTTTAAACCCAGACATTACAAACAGCTGGAAGTCTGCAGTGACCTCTTCCATAGTAGAGCAGAATAAATCAGTGACAAAGTGCTAGAATCATTGCAAGAACAAGACAGATCTCTCCCTCCTGTAGACTGTATCTTTATCTTTTTAGATGAGATTCTGTTTTCTTATGTGACCATCTAAAATTAAGACCTCTAGGTCTAAGACAGCCATTTAAAATTCCTTAAGATTCAACAGAAAGTATGTGAGGCCAAAAGATGCCCATCTTTTCTATCTGAGCTCTGTTTTGGGATGGAGGAAGTTAGCTGGATGGTTCTCCCCTGCCTGGCTGGAGCTTGGTTGTGGAGTCTCCTCCTCTGGAGGCATTCAAAACCCACCTGGATGCCTTCCTGGATGCCTTCCTGGTCTAGGTGTTCCCTGTTCCCTCTGGCACAGGGACTGGAATAGATGATCTCTTGAGGTCCCTCCCAGTCCCTGACATTCTGTGATTCTGTGAGTGATCTCCAGACAGGCAGTTCCTCCCATCCTAAAACAGGCTTCTGGAATGAGTCAGCAGTACTTCTGTCTGTATTACCCATATTTGTTCTTTGTCTATAATGGAAAGTGTGGACACCTCATACTTGTGAATTTTAGACATTGAATTTATACATGAGGACTCCCACTTTCTTTATGGTATTCCAGTTTTCATTCCTGCAGAATTACGTACCAAAGAGAGGACTAACTGAAGGCCATGTATTCAGATCTTAACTCCTGTAAGTACTTGGCTAGGTTTCATAATCACAATATGAGTTGAGGACTGATTTAAATGGAAAAAAGACTTATGTTGGTCACCTTAGTTATTGTGGAAAAAATGTACCATAAACATAAAGCAATAATATCAATCTCACTTTTATGTTCACACAAGCACACACACACAAAGAAAAGGAAACAAGGTAAATTTGATCTCAGTTTACGTAGATGGATAATAAGACTTTCAATTATTGTTGCATTATTTGTTAGTATGTGAATGAAAGATTAGGTGACAATATGCAAAATATATTTTCTGCATATTACAATATTTAGTAATGTCATTTGATTTTTTATATGTTTCATTAAATTGTTTTGTGGCTTTATTATCTACCCAGATGCACAGCTCAGAAATACAATTATTCAGATTTAGAAGCAATAAAATTTGGCATGCATTTACTTGTATTCAGAATTCCTGCATGTTAAAGAGAAATTACTGCATTCTCCCCACATAGCTCTGTTCTCATGCTTTTGCAGAACCATTCATTAGACGGAGCACATTATAGAAAATACACCATTTATGTTAAAGAACCCTCTGATAACAGATGTATTTGCACAAAGCAAATATTTCAATATATCATAGCCTTTTGATCATGATTATAATAGAAGCAAACCTATACACATTTTCTGTAATGCATATCTCTGTTATATGTTTGTTGAGGGGTGTAAAAATGAGGGCTATCTGTTGTAAGAAAAAGTACCTGCAGACAGAGACTGACAATCCTTTGAAAATATTTTTAATAAAATATAAGTTGTTCTGGTTTTTTAATAAATGTTTTCAAATTGCATTTAAAGGCATATCTCCTAGTTGAAGCACAGAGAGCTTTTCTTCAGACAAGTTATTACAGCTTTGATATGTTTCATAAATAAAGCACTCAAATATATGACACATTGTCCCAAAGTTGTCTTCTGTCCCCTCCAGCTGCTACTGAGTCTGTTCTGCTGGTACATAGCAAGACAGAGAATAAACCAGCAATCACATCCTAACATGATAGTCTCAGCAATGGCATCCACTGTGCTCTGTGTTATCATACATAGAATTCTTGGGTTCCTGTTTGAATCTCAGTGATCCTGGGCAACATGATATTGAGTGATATAGACTTACTAGGCTGATCTGAGAAATAATTATTTAGGAATTTACAAGTATATACATTAAGGAGAGGAAGATATTGCTCTATGTGCATCCTTTCTATTTCACTCCACTTTCAAGCAGAAACTGCCGTACCATCACTGTTTTCATTCATCAGCTTATTACTCCTTGCAACATCCCTACAACCTGGTAGTAGAGCACTAATGATCTTCTATTTGATGACCAGGTCTCAGGATACTTTACCTGTCACAGTCACTAATCATTTTGGTTCTTCCCTTGTGTTAGAAGGACTCTAACAAAACAGGCATTACAACCCATGACCCTAGGAGGACCCTAATATGACTGCTGCTACTGTAGATGGGTGCCCTGAAGTTGTGTGTCTCTCATGGACATCCCCAAGAGACTATCCACTCTGATGTGAGAAATCTATGGAGCAGCAGCAGTTGAGGATAAAGGAACTGTTAGGATTTTTCTAGCACTTCCTCCTAAAAAATAGGGGCCTACAATGAAATTATTCTATATATCTCTGCTTTGCAAAAAATCCCGAACTTGTCCTTTCTTTTTCTGCTGGAATTATTAAGTGTAAAGTAGCAATTTTTTTTTTTTTTTATTAGTAACATCTGCATCAAGTCTTCTGATTAGGGTATTAGAGCTTTACTACATGAATGAAATTGGTATAGTATTTTTCCGTATACACATATAATACAGATAACTTTTCTTCCTAGTTATGCTGAGGTACACAATTCTTATTCCTTTGTCCTAATGGATAGAATTTCAGGCAATTATGTTTACATTTTGTAGGCCGAACTCTATTTATTTTCTTATGTTAATTTTGAATAACTCCATTGACTTCAACACAGTTACATTGGATTTACATTACCATGAACAGTAGTACATGTTGGCCCTTAATTGACTATGGGGATTTTGGATTACCCAGTGGATTTGGAAAACCACACTCAATAATTCTGCTAAAAATGTCTTTATTCCTGAGGCCATTTAATATTTATGCACTTGCTTCTAGCTTGCTTCTAAAGAGTGCTATGATTTATTATGAAGCAACACTGACACAATAAACTATAATAAAGCAGCTATTTAGGTTTGCTCCTGTTTACCACAGAATCAGTTCAAGGCATCTGAGAATCTTCCTCAGTTAAATCCATGTACATCTAATATAATGCTGAAATATGACTTGGTATGACCCAGGCTTTCAGGACTGACAGCAAACTCTGATGGTTTGACAGGTACCAGTGGATATTCTTTTCCTATCATTTTTTCCCTCCTCTGAACTTCCTCTTTCCTCATCTTTGAATTACTTTATCTTATGAAACTGGGGATATTTCTTACCAACAACAAAGAGGAACTAATGTCACTGCCTTTCCTGGCAAACAGATGAGTTATTTTACTCAAGATGGAAATGTTGTGGATATTTCCTAATTCTAAGAGAAACAGATACCTGTTATTTTTGGTAAGCATTTAAGTTTCTACATTACAGACTTTTTATTAGTAATTGAAAAAAAAAATCCAACAAAACAAAAAATCCCAACACTTCTGAGTAGCTCTTAACACTTTCAAAACACCCTTTCAATGTCTCATCCACTTTCTTTGGACGGGTATATTGTCTCGAGAGAGAAGTCATACTCTTCACACACGCATAAAATCTCCACTTACACCATTGAGCATTCCCCCAATTACACTTCTTAACTATGTGAAAGCTGAATGAGACCCTTAATACAGGGTCCAGAATGATTTTTTAAATATTTTCCTTTCTTTTTAGAAAATATAAGACTCCCAACCTGAATTCGACATATTCAGAAAAAAATATATCATATTGATCTTGACATTTAAAATGAAGGTGTTAAAATCCATGCTTTCCCAAATTCCCAGTGTATTCCCCTACTGATGAACGCTGTCTTTCAGTAGCCATGGATGCCTTTGATTACACTTTTTACTGCATTTTGTCTACCCTCTTCTGTTCTGCAACAAGAAAGAAATGTCAGTGATCACTCCATTAACAACAGAAAAAAATAGCTAAAATAAATAGAGGCCTTGTTATATATAAGATGGTGTTATTCTTTTTGTAAGTCAAAGAATACTATTTCCACAAGTTTGCTCATACAAATTACAACATCTCATGCTCAGAGATGCAGCTTGGGTTTTCAAAGTCACATCTTGACATAAGCCATGTTACTGCCATGAGAGGAGAAACATAGCAAGAATCATCAGTGTTTGCACCATGTATACCAACTTCCCTCTGTTTCACAGCTATGACAAGACCAAAACCGATTCTCCTTTCAGACAGGGGTGGTGTTGTTTGGCTACAGATCTTTGAGCCAGGTAGCACAATCATAGAGAGAAATTTTCCAGCTTCAAGCTACACAGTGAAGCCTCATGGTGTATTGCAGTGTTAAATGCAGTTATTCAGGGAAAACACCACTAATGATCTTCAGAACAGCTTGGTGAAAACCAAATGTGAGCAGTGCAGAGTTCATCAAACTGATGCACTTACATGGAGAATAAGTCTTTGTGTGTAGATGAGGTAAATAATGCACTTGTTTATACGAGATTGTTATTCTCCATCTTGATAATCCTGACCACATGCAAACATCTCATGGCCTCCCAATGTGTGCAGATAACACATTTTTGTTTGTTTTGATATGATTTGCAAGCCAAAATCATATTTGACAGACAGATAAAACTTCTGACCCTCTCTCTGGGACACGAAAAAAATATGTGAGGAGCACACTGGAAGTGTGAGTGCAAAGGCTTTGTCTGCGCTTATTCTTCAATCTGATGCAAAAAAATACCTGACAAAATTCATACTGTACTTCTAAAGTAATAATCCAAAAAGAGAAATTACACTTCTGAGGAGGTACAATGTATTATTCCAATCCTAAGAAGACATCATCAGGGAGATCTTGGCGTCTGAGATGCCTAGTGAATGGTATGTAGAGTAAGAGCAACCAGACCAGATCACTTTCCACTCATCCAAGTTCATTGCTGCACCCAGATGTTACCACTAATTACAGGTACCTATCAAAGCCAGTAAAGAATTGAAAAATCTGAGAAAAAAACCCTAACACATCCCAAACAAAAAACAACAAGTATCTTTTTTAAAAATGAATGATAAACAGATATAAATCAATGTTTAAAAATTTTGTCCAAAACACTAGCCCAGCCCAAATAAAAAAATACAATGTCAGTGACTCAGAAAAAAAAAAGAAAAAAAGTCTTTCTGGAGCAAATCTGATACAGGTCTGATTATGCTGACTGGAAAAAATAAGTTTACTTGTTCTAGAATATTATTCTCACTTCCCTGCAAGCTTACTAGGAGACACTATGGCTAAACAGGTAATCAGGCAAGCCAAATCTATTTTTGCTAAATATAGTACACCTGCCATTATAAAGTCTGGTAGGGGGCTACAGGTTAGTAATTTACTGATGGGAAGTAGTAAATAGTAAAGATGCCCCAAGCATTTATCCTGTGGTTTAATGAAAGTGCTGCCTTGGGATGCCTGAGCAAGAAATGTTTACAGATGAAGGGGACAGGGGCAAGAAGGGAAATAAAAGGGACAATTTGCCAAAAAAGGTATTATATGAGCACCATGCATCAGAGTGACTTCAGAAAAAGGGCAGGTGAACCAAGGCAGATGGATCAGACAGGAGCAATGGCACATTTTAATAGTGTCAGCCATGGACATGTTGGGAGACTGGCATAAATAGCACTAGTGAACAAACATACATTTGAACTCCAAATGAAAGTCCAAATAGCACTGATATCTCAGGAGAAAATTGGTAATTTAAGTAACTAGAGAGGAATCAATTATTAGTGAAGTGAATATGATGGTTACAGATTTTAGTGACTGTATGTTGTTTGTATGTATTTTATAAAGCTAGCCTTTGGCCTTTTTTTGTCTAGGAAGTAAAAGCAGAATGAGTATTGGGAACTATGCCTTTCAACAGCATTTACAGGGATTGATTTATACTACCTTATTAAGGCCAAAACCATAGCAAGTCAAACAAGCTGATCTCCACCACATCAGGTTAGGAACTTGTCTGTGAAATCTCCTTTCTCTCTCTTGAGGTCACTGTCTCCCTGTGAACTATACAGGGAGTGGAAATGGAAATTCAAACTTAGGTGTCTGACTGACATTTAAAGTCAGGGGCACTCAGCTTCAAGAATGACATGTGTCTAACAGTACCCGTGGTAGAGGGCTGTTTTCAGTGACCTCAAGCCAGGTCTTCAATAAGAAAGTCCTTCACCAAGGACTCCTTCATGCTGCAGGAGTCTGCTCTATCACCCTTCTGCAACATTGGATTGATTTCCCTGAGTGTCTCTACTACAGTCATCTTCAAGGTCCCGAGTTAATTTTCTCACTATTTTTATTTCTGCGCCCCTTAGAGTCCTTCTTTGCAGCAAACCAAAATCTAGAGAACAAAACCAGAGACAGGACATCTGCATTTCCCTTGGGTTTCATCTGTTCCCTCATGCATGGGGCTATTGGCTTTAACTCTGTGCATATAAGATCAGATTGTTTTACATATTGTCTACCTCAGCATTAGCACTCAGATCTGCAGCTTTCATGTCCTCTGAAACTCTGACTAACATCAGAGTGTTCTCAAAAGGGCTGTAGGGACTAGTGATAATGGCCTTGATCTCTGAATCCTAGTTTGAATCTAGTCCATGGCAGAGAGCAAACAAGCATTGCTACCATCTGATGGTTGCTTGGGGAAGTGAGTTTAGATGCTGCAAATATTCATGTAAGAAAAACCATCACTCCCGTTGCATGAGGAAAGACTGCATTGGCAGCTTTCTGCTGTAACAGAAAAGCTTCACAGGTTTCTTTTCTAGCTCCTCTCACATGACTCTGAGAAAAACAGACAGCACATATGAGTAGGACTGAAAACTAGAGTGCTTTACATAAATTAATACTTGTTTGAGGGATGGATGTGTCTTTTTAACATATATATCCTGGGAAAATTATGTAACCATTATAATAAAAAATGTGCTAGTAACAAAGTTAAATGCCAATGTTTTCATGAATCATCTTATTTGGGGAAAATAAACAAACAAACAAAACCCAAACAAAAAAAAATTAAAAAGCAAAATATTTTCTTTTCTTTCAGAAAAAAATTAAATATGCTTGCCTGTCTTTTCAGTGCATGAAAAGAAAAGGAGCTACTTCACAGCTCTTCAGTGTTTTGATTGCACATCCTATATAGTAAGATATTAAAGTTTACATTTGCAAGCACTGTACTAAGATGTATGTAGCTCACTGTACTGGGGTGTCACTGAATACTCAGCAGTCTTGTAAGTTAAAATACTTGCCCTGCTTGTATATATTCTCTGCTTTCAGATCCTTCTTGTATTGTCTCACTCTATTTTTTATTAGATCCATCTCCCTATTTCCCTCCACTGTCCAATTCAGTCCATTTCTAGTTTTCCCCCTTTCCTTTCCACCATTACCTAATTGAAAATGGGTTCTTTCTTTCTTTCTTTTTTTTTTTT